>CALNHX010003486.1:0-148819 GCA_940337035.1 Agriotes lineatus | reverse complement strand
CTATATATAAAAATGTGGATTTGATGCAACTTCTGTGTCAACGTTTGTAAAACATAAGTCAGAAAATGCATTAGGGCAAACTCATGTGATTTTGGGCTCGTATATAAATAATTTTTCTGCATTAATTTGTATCCACAAACACAGCAACTATAGGGTTTTCTCGCATACAGCGACGTGGAATTTGACGTTTTGCAAATCAGGTGAAATAAATTATAAGATGTTAAGTTTTTATTAATTAGAATAACACTAGCATTTACAAGAACTCTAAAATACCTGGAACTTCATAAAGACTAAGTTTGCAACATATTAGGACTGACAATTAAGTTTGTAGAATACTTTCCTGAAATTATATGGCAACATAGGGACATCGGCAACTATACTGCTCAAAATACGTGAAGGATATTTCATATAAATAATAGTTTAAAGAACAGGCAGTTACAATAGCATCTGCAATTATTTTTATATATTAAATGCTATGAAATATTCTTTATTTTGAGCAGTGTAGCTGGCCTTGGAATAGCATCATTGAACTACATTCGTGTGAGCGGATGGCCCCGCGGGCAAATGCTTGCTTCTCAGGCGGCCGACCTGGGTTTGATTCCCGGAAACTTTAGGGATTTTAAAAATAGTACGTTCCCTGGCTATCACGCTAACACCTGCGGTAGTCATTAACCCTTCATTTTCGACGGGCAAGACTAGCAACCTACCTGGCTTACGAGTAAAGAAGGCTCATAGAACCGCTTTGTGGTAATATAATGAAGAGAAAAACTACATTCAGTGCAAATTTCAGCACGATCAAAGTCAATTTGCGTCATTCAATATATAATTTTTTAGACTTGTAAAAGATTTGCATGGTTATCTACCATATCTCTCACTTTTTTAAACCGCTTTGTCCGTTTGTAAACTGCAGCAAGATTCGATGCAGACTCCCCTTCATACAATACCTGCACGATATCCAAGCTGCCGTTGTTCAGTTTTACCAAAAATTTAATGACCGTTCTCTGCTCTTGCAAATCCATAATGCAAATCTTTTACAAGTACATTTGCACTGAATGTAGTTCAAGACGAGCTAGTTGCTGGAGTTCAAGTGTTGCCACATAATAGCTCCAAAAGTATTCAATGAACTTAATTGTCAGTCCACGTATATTCACTAGACATTTTCGACTTAAAAAGACTTCCTCCAGATGTTCTCACACTATGATGAGATCTTACATGTAAAAAAAATGATCCCTTCATGCTGATTTGTACTCAAACAGGGCAATTATAAGGAGTTTCTCCAATATGTGTCCTCATATGTGTAACTAAACTACATTTCACTGCTGTTCTGTAATCACAAACAGAGCAACTATATGGCTATTCACCTGTATGTGTCCTCATATGTTTAACTAAAGTACTTTTCTCACTTGCTTTGTATTCACAATCAGAACAACTAAATGGCTTTTCTCCTGTATGTGTTCTCATATGTGTAACGAAATGACTTTTTATAGTTGTTTTGTATTCACAAACAAAGCACCTATAAGGAGTTTGTCCTGCATGTTTCCTCATATGTGTAACTACTCCACTTTTTGTAGTTGCTTTATATTCACAAACAGAACAACTATATGGTTTTTCACCTGTATGTGTCCTCATGTGTGCAACTACACTACTTTTCACAGTTGCTTTGTATTCACAAACAAGGCAACTATAAGGCGTTTCTCCTGTATGTATTCTCATATGTCTAACTAAACCATTTCTCGCAGTTGCTTTGTATTCACAAATAGAGCAACTATAAGGAGTTTCTCCTGTATGTGTCCTCATATGTATAACTAAATGACTTTTTCGTCTTGCTTTGTATTCACAAACAGAGCAACTATACGGCGTTTCTCCTGTATGTGTTCTCATATGTCTAACTAAACTAATTTTTTGTGTTGCTTTGTATTCACAAATAGAGCAACTATAAGGAGTTTCGCCTGTATGTATTCTCATATGTGTACTAAACAACTTCTCGCAGTTGTTTTTGTATTCACAAATAGAGCAACTATAAGGGGTTTCTCCAGTATGTGTCCTCATATGTATAACTAAATGACTTTTTTGTCTTGCTTTGTATTCACAAACAGAGCAACTATACCGCGTTTCTCCTGTATGTGTTCTCATATGTGTCAAGTAAAGTACCTTTTTGTGTTGTTTGTATTCACAAATAGAGCAACTATAAGGAGTTTCTCCGGTATGTGTCCTCATATGTATAACTAGACTACTTTTTCGTCTTGCTTTGTATTCACAAAGAGAGCAACAATACGGCGTTTCTCCTGTATGTGTCCTCATATGTATAGCTAGACTACTTTTTCGTCTTGCTTTGTATTCACAAACAGAGCAACTATACGGCGTTTCTCCTGTATGTGTTCTCATATGTGTAAGTAAAGTACCTTTTTGTGTTGCTTTGTATTCACAAATAGAGCAACTATAAGGAGTTTCTCCGGTATGTGTCCTCATATGTATAGCTAGACTACTTTTTCGTTTTGCTTTGTATTCACAAAGAGAGCAACAATACGGCGTTTCTCCTGTATGTGTCCTCATATGTCTAAGTAAACAAATTTTTTGTGCTGCTTTGTAATGACAAAGAGAGCAACTATATGGCTTTTCTCCTGTGTGTGTCCTCATATGTTTAACTACAGTGCTTTTCACAGTTGCTTTGTATTCACAAATAGAGCAACCATAAGGTGTTTCTCCTGTATGTGTTCTCATATGTCTAACTAAATTACTTTTTGTAGTTGTTGTGTATTCACAAACAGAGCAACTATAAGGAGTGTATCCTGCATGTTTCCTCATAGTATGAATAACTACACTACTTTTTAAAGTTGCTTTGTATTCACAAATAGTGCAACTATAAGGTCTTTCTCCTGTATGAGTTCTCATATGTGCAACTAAATTACTTTTTATAGTAGTTTTGTACTCACAAACAAAGCAACTATAAGGCATTTGTCCTGCATGTTTCCTCATATGTGTAACTAAATTACTTTTAAAAGTTGCTTTGTATTCACAAACACAGCAACTATAAGGCGTTTCTCCTGTATGTGTTTTCATATGTTTAACTAAACTACCTTTTTCTGATGTTTTATATCCACAAACATTGCACCTGTAAGGTTTTTCTTCTATACAAGTCCTCTTATGTGTAATTAAACTACTTGACTCCATTGCTTTGTACTTAACACAACAGAGCATCTATAAAGTGTTTTTTCTGATGTGACATATGTTGCACTAAATTAGTACTTTTGATGCTTTCTTGATTGATGTATAGTTCAGTATCAAATTTTTCACTGTTATTCACGTTCTGCAATATTCCAAATGCAGTTCCTGTAGCAAGATTTACTATCCATAGTTTCTTGTTTGGCATTCATTATGTTTTGTTTCAATGTCAGAGTTCCTTTTAGTGATATGAGTCTACAGAAGTTAAACATCTTCACACCTAGAACAAAAGCAAATTACCATTAACATACTGTTACGTTTTTAACGTTCGGGCTATTTAAAATTATACGACAAACATGGGTTCAAACATTTATTTTCAACAATGAATTATTACGATTATTATTTACAAGCACACACGAGAATTATCAAGCAGATTACAAATTAATACAGGCACTAACGAGCTATCGATACATTTATTTATTATTACATACGGATTAACACACTTATTTATTTATATCACTCTTAAACACTAACAATGTATTTCTATTTATATGGTTATCTATTTATTTATTTCACGAGAGGTTATGTACACGCGGTTATTTATATGGGGGCTTCTAACAAGCCTCGACGTGAGTTCGAACTGCCGGAAAATTATTTCAGAACTGAACTGCGGGTGAACTCCGCCCGCTTATATATCACGCCGGTAATTTCTTCCAGAAGCCTCCAGATATTCTCGGCAACGGTGACGTGTCGCGTCAGAGCCGCTCTAGCATCGACTGGAAAATGATTCATCCGCGTACACCTGCGTTCAAGGCGGCCCGTCGGCGGCCTATGATTCACGCGCTGGCAGCCGCCTCTGGAATTTCTAGTATAATCGAGGCACCGGGGCCTCCGCCTTAGATCGTTCTGTCCCAGAACGAGTTGCGTCGGGTGCCTGTCTTCTCGCTCTTGTGGGGGTCCGATGGCGGTACTTGCAGGCGGTGCCCTTCTTGCACATGGGCAGGCTGAAGAAGCAGCAGCCCACCGTGGTCTCCAGGCTTCGCAACAGCACACCCCGATCTGGACGGCGGTTGTCTCTTGTACTGCCGATCGGTAGGCCATCAGGAACAGGTGCATGTACTGGCCCCAGTCACGCGGATGCTCGGAAACTTCCTTGGATAGATGCTTCCCCATGGTTCCGTTCATCCTTTCCACCATGCCGTCCGATTGAGTATGGAGGGCAGTGGTCCGGATCTTGCGTATCCCCAGTAGCTTACAGACGTTCTGGAACGGTCCAAACTCGAAATTCCGGCCCTGGTCGGAATGTAACTCCAAAGGGACTCCGAAACGGCTGAAGCACTCCTTCACCAGAACATCAGCGACAGTACCGGTCTCTTAATTCGGAAGGGCGTACGTCTCGAGCCACTTGGTGAAGTAGCCCATACACACCAAGATGTATTTATCTCCTGCTTGGGTTTCGGGGCATGGTCCGGCGACGGCCATGGCAATCCCCTCGAACGGACCACCGACGTTGTACTGCCACATGGGGGCTCTACGTCTTCTAACCGGTCCGTTTCCTGTAGCGCATGCTTCGCACCTCCGGCACCACTCTCGGACGTCACCTTCGCAGCTTGCCCCGTAGAACCTTTCTTGGACCTCTTGCAACGTCTTCTTCAATCTGAAGTGTCCCCCAGAGGAGCCATCATGCAGGTGGCGCAGAACCTCGGCCACTCTACTCCTTGGAACCATCGATCGTGATCTCGTTGCCCTACTGTCCTCATCTTCCAAGATTCTAGCCAGGACGTTGTTGTCCAGCTGCAAGGAGTCCCATTGCGCCCAATAAGTCTCCACTGTTGCGTTGGTGGCGGGAACCTCCTGCCAGGTAGGTCGACGGCCATCTTGCTTCCAGGCTATAACCGCGCCTAAGTCGGGGTCGTTCTCCTGGCTACTCTGCAACTCGTCTGGCTCCCACGAGTCGTCGACCACAGTGGTACGATTAATGGGTACCGCACGACTCTCCAATCTCGAACAGTGGCCGCAGTCCGCAGGGCTGAGCCTCTCGGATAACGCATCGGAGTTGCGGTGGACTGTGCCAGGTCGATGATTTATTTCCAAGTCGAACTCTTGTAGGCGCTCGATCTACTCAGCCACCTGCCCTTCAGGGTTCTTGAACTGCAGCAGCCATCTCAGAGCAGCATGATCGGTCCTCAGCAAGACTCTTTTGCCAAACTCAACTGATTTATGTTTTCCTACGTCAGTACGGCCGCTGGGATGATCTCCGCACTCGACGATGTCTTGGTACCGGGCCACCAAATCTTCTATCTTCTTTCGTTTTCGTTGGCTCATGCCCCCTCCCAGTATTGGGTTCCTCCTGACGGTTGCCAGTTCCCTGCTGACGTTCATCATCCTTACTGGGACCCCAAGCCCAGTCTTCCCCAACGTCTTCCGAACCAGGATACCATGAGTGAGTTTCTTGCCACCATCAGGCTCGACCACGCGCACCACGTTGCCCCGGAGATCGCCGTCCAGGTATGTATCCACGACCCTCTCGGTTCGTCCCTGCAGAGTAACATCTTCCGCCCATACCACTTATGCCGCGATTTCTCCTCCTGGGTATCGGGAAACCTCCTCCCCACCCACGTGCAACTCGCCGCGTCTCAGGTCCAAAACGCACTCACACTCATCCATAACATCCACTCCCAGGATGTACTGCACTGTCAGCCATCAGGTCCCGATGCTTGAGGGTTTGATTCCCAATCTTCAAATCAGTTTCCCCATGTGTGGTCACCGCGCCCCCCGTGGCAGCGCGAAGGCGTGTCTCGTTGTGCAGCAGCTGATCCTCGTCCCTTACTACGTCAGACCTGGCGATGGGCTTCGTCGCTCCAGTATCCAACAACAGAGACCGAACTCTTCCATTTATTTTCCCATCAAGCTTTTGGACTACTTTCTCTTCTGCGGCCTTCAGCTCTTCTCGTGCTTTCTGCCCGGCTTCCAGCTGTTCCCTAAGATCCTCTTGTGCCTTTTCTGCCTTCTTTCGACCGGATCTCAATTCCTTAAGTTTTTGGACTGCTTTTTCTTGCGCGGCTTTCAGCTCTTCCTTAAGTACTTCCTTGAGGTCTTCTTGTGCTTTTGCTGCCTTCTCCTGGCCAACTTGAATCTGTTTCTTAAGATCCTCTTGGGTTTTTCCGCTTTGTCCTGGCTACCTTGCATCAGCTGCAAAAGTTGGCTTAATTGGGCTTCCATTTTGCAGCTTTGAGATCTCGTCAAAGGCATGCACAAAACTCACTTCAATTTATTTATCTGACGTCGTTTTATCGGCACTTGTTAACAATTTATTTATTTTAATGTTTGTTCAATAATTTTCTTATAGCCCCCGGTACAAACCGCACACCTGACGCCACTGTTACGTTTTTAACGTTCGGGCTATTTAAAATTATACGACAAACATGGGTTCAAACATTTATTTACAACAATGAATTATTACGATTATTATTTACAAGCACACACGAGAATTATCAAGCAGATTACAAATTAATACAGGCACTAACGAACTATCGATACATTTATTTATTATTACATACGGATTAACACACTTATTTATTTATATCACTCTTAAACGCTAACGATGTATTTCTATTTATATGGTTATCTATTTATTTATTTCACGAGAGGTTATGTACACGCGGTTATTCATATGGGGGCTTCTAACAAGCCTCGACGTGAGTTCGAACTGCCGGAGAATTATTTCAGAACTGAACTGCGGGTGAACTCCGCCCGCTTATATATCACACCGGTAATTTCTTCCAGAAGCCTCCAGATATTCTCGGCAACGGTGACGTGTCGCGTCAGGGCCGCTCTAGCATCGACTGGAAAATGATTCATCCGCGTACACCTGCGTTCAAGGCGGCCCGTCGGCGGCCTATGATTCACGCGCTGGCAGCCGCCTCTGGAATTTCTAGTATAATCGAGGCACCGGCACCGGGGCAAATAACCGTCAGCCGAATCGTTACAATACTATGCATTTAGCAATACTAGGTGTATAAGAAACACGTGTTAATTTTAAGGGATAGTAGAGTTGCTTAAATTAAAATATTTTTTCTATTTGTAATTTCTTAAAACGTCTTTGAAACTGATTTAAAATGATTAAAAAAAAATGTCAGCGAACATGACCCACAAGAAATTCAACAGTGTTCTTTCCACTCCGAAGAAGTCACTATTTGGTGTGAATTCTGCCCTGGCGGCATTATCGGACCTTATTTTTTTCAAAATAATACCGGAGCTGCAGTCATTGTCAACAGCAAGTCGTATAGGCCCATGATAACTGATCTTTTTGGCCCAACTTAAATGAAATTGACAGAAGCAAAATGTAGTTCTAGCAAGACGGAGTTACGTGTCACACGTGTATCATGCGATACAACTAAGGCAAGGTCGGGTAACTGGGCACCTTGAGGTGAATGGGCCACCCCTTTTATTACGTGGTGTACACTATACCTACCAAGTTGCATTAATTTTACTTGTGAACAGTCATTTTAGTCACCAACTAACTTCAGGGACAAGGTGCAGGTGTGAACAAACCTTTAAAGTCGAGTAATGGCGCCAAGTGTTTGTGGTAGTGTGATCAGTTGCTACAACTACATACACAGTTGACTTCAAAAATTAGAAATATAAATTTTCAATCGACTTCTACAGCTACAAAAATTAATAAGGTAAGAAACTAGATAATATTTAGCCCATATTTATTCAAAATAAGTGATAGCTAATTTTTGATAATGTTGATGTGGAGGGCCCAGTTGCTCAAAAAAACTTGTGTATGGGGTAACTGAACCCGTATTGAATGGGTAAATGGAAGACCAAGAGGGGCGATGACGTACAACGTTATTCAACAGCTGAACTACAAACAGCTGTAAACGATGTGAAAGAAGGAAGACCATTAGAGGAGCTGCAATTTTTTTAATATCCATAGAACAAAGCTACGATATCATTTAAATGGTTCTAGAGGGAAAAAGGGCCTTACTGCCACAGCTGGTGAGAGAGGTGGAGGTAAATATGCAATACCTCTAGAAGATGAAGAATGTTTGATTTTAAATATAATATCTATGGAAAAATGGGTGTTCGGACTCTCTAGAGATGAAGTTGTGACGAAGGATTAAGGGACGGCCTTACCTGGTGGCGAAAGTTATATTTGGAATTTTGCCGGCTGGTAAATATCGGCCTAAGTTGACTAACTCGTAGGGAAGGGTCGGGGTTCCAGCAAAGCTGCATAAACAACTATGGGATAGCGGGCCAAGTCCTCGACGTTGACAAATCCTTGGGTCGAACCTTCCCAAGGTAAGAGATACCCCAGCAAATCAAATAATACCAAAACAAACTAGTAACAGCATTTATTTAAACATTTGGCTCTATAGTGCAAACATAAATAACAACATGTAAATATAGTATGATCAAAAATTAATCTCATCTAGTATGGCTATGGAATTGTTCGTAATTTATGAATGCAACTGTAACTTACTAAATAATCAAATATCAAGTTTGACATTTAAGTGTAAACATAGATGCATTCATAAATTAGAAAAAAAATCCATAGCCATACTAGATGAGATTCATTTTTGATCATATCCACATAAATAGGCATAAATAAATAAACAGAAACAGTCAGACAAATGGCATAGCCACATTAAAAAAAAGGCGCTGCATAAGCAGTTATAAAAGGGCGAGCTGCATAAATAAAATTAGTTGTTAAAAACAGTGGCTAACAGGTTAATTCGTAACTTTAAGGTTGCCCACTAAAGGATAAAATCAATTAAAAAGAAACTCCATGAGGCGGAGGTTCAAACAAAGCCGACCGCGTCGAAATAATTCCGGCGAGCAAATAACTACAAAATCGCATGTACAAATTAGCACGCACCCTGTTAAGCAGAGCGACACGAGACAGAGCGCTGCAAGCGGTAGGCTAACATAAACCCCGATCATTAGCTCTATCTGACTCTATGACGGTACCCAAAATTTAGAAGGGGGCGAAATTCCTTCAAATTGCACGGCCATACAGGGGTCGAAGAGATTTCTACAAGAAACTCATTAGGCTTTTTATGACGTTTCAAGTAAATGGCTTGAATGCGCTAGTAACGGAAATAATTATTAATTCCGGATCTCAATTACTTACATTTTGGTAGTTAAGCAACCGCGCGCGGTACAATAACCACAACCTTTCAAATGCGAGTGAATTTAGTCTATAATCTCAAAGCTGAGCTCGTGCACAAGTGCCAAAATACAGCGGTCCCCGTCGAAAAACACAGCTAAGCCGTAACTCAGGTGAGTTCAAACGTCCTATTATAGCTTAATGGAATAACCGAAGCCTGTAATACATTACAGGGTACGAACCCACAAGCCACCTTCGACGGGATCGTGCCAAAGCTCACCGCTGGGGTAAGTGAATTAAACGTAGCTATCAACACAGCGAAAGGGGCCAGGCTCTAATCTGTCACATATAATTAAACCGCTAACGCAGCTATTAACAGAACAAGAAGGTTATGCAATACTCTAACAGGCACAGTAATGCAGCTAGCATTAAATTCATGCTAATAATCACAAAACGAGCCGATTCGCATAAAACGCCATATTTTTATCTATACACCGAATTTCAAATACATTTACACACCCAATATCAAATTTGAATAATCCTCGTAGACTCGGATTGCACGTGCCGGAGGCTAGAGGCTGCGGGCGAGTCCTTTTCGCACCTGGGGGAGAGACATCGAGGGCCCAAGGAGAAAAGATTGCGAGCTTCCTTCTGCGGGGGTGGCTATCGCAGGTACCTTGCCTCGAAGCCAGGAGACGAGCGAGTAAAATGCAGGTAGGTGACGTTCCCAAGCGATTCCAAGGAATGCAGCGCAAAATTATTTTTTGCATAGTGATCGTGAAAGTCGTCTTTTTGTAACGAAAAATCGTATTGAAAGTTCCACTTTTTTAAACGAAAAAATCGTGAAAAAAGTACACTTTTTTAACTATTTTATTAAAATGTCAATTTGACAGTTGTCAATTCCGAAGTCCTTTTCGACTAAATTTCGACCAATAAATCACTATGCAAAAAAACTACGTGTACAACACGTTTTGAAAGTCCTTTTGTCATTCATTTGTTGATTAACTCGGGCTTCGCCCTCGTTATCAAACTGCGCCCGCTTATATATCACGCCGGTAATTTCTTCCAGAAGCCTCCAGATATTCTCGGCAACGGTGACGTGTCGCGTCAGAGCCGCTCTAGCATCGACTGGAAAATGATTCATCCGCGTACACCTGCGTTCAAGGCGGCCCGTCGGCGGCCTATGATTCACGCGCTGGCAGCCGCCTCTGGAATTTCTAGTATAATCGAGGCACCGGGGCCTCCGCCTTAGATCGTTCTGTCCCAGAACGAGTTGCGTCGGGTGCCTGTCTTCTCGCTCTTGTGGGGGTCCGATGGCGGTACTTGCAGGCGGTGCCCTTCTTGCACATGGGCAGGCTGAAGAAGCAGCAGCCCACCGTGGTCTCCAGGCTTCGCAACAGCACACCCCGATCTGGACGGCGGTTGTCTCTTGTACTGCCGATCGGTAGGCCATCAGGAACAGGTGCATGTACTGGCCCCAGTCACGCGGATGCTCGGAAACTTCCTTGGATAGATGCTTCCCCATGGTTCCGTTCATCCTTTCCACCATGCCGTCCGATTGAGTATGGAGGGCAGTGGTCCGGATCTTGCGTATCCCCAGTAGCTTACAGACGTTCTGGAACGGTCCAAACTCGAAATTCCGGCCCTGGTCGGAATGTAACTCCAAAGGGACTCCGAAACGGCTGAAGCACTCCTTCACCAGAACATCAGCGACAGTACCGGTCTCTTAATTCGGAAGGGCGTACGTCTCGAGCCACTTGGTGAAGTAGCCCATACACACCAAGATGTATTTATCTCCTGCTTGGGTTTCGGGGCATGGTCCGGCGACGGCCATGGCAATCCCCTCGAACGGACCACCGACGTTGTACTGCCACATGGGGGCTCTACGTCTTCTAACCGGTCCGTTTCCTGTAGCGCATGCTTCGCACCTCCGGCACCACTCTCGGACGTCACCTTCGCAGCTTGCCCCGTAGAACCTTTCTTGGACCTCTTGCAACGTCTTCTTCAATCTGAAGTGTCCCCCAGAGGAGCCATCATGCAGGTGGCGCAGAACCTCGGCCACTCTACTCCTTGGAACCATCGATCGTGATCTCGTTGCCCTACTGTCCTCATCTTCCAAGATTCTAGCCAGGACGTTGTTGTCCAGCTGCAAGGAGTCCCATTGCGCCCAATAAGTCTCCACTGTTGCGTTGGTGGCGGGAACCTCCTGCCAGGTAGGTCGACGGCCATCTTGCTTCCAGGCTATAACCGCGCCTAAGTCGGGGTCGTTCTCCTGGCTACTCTGCAACTCGTCTGGCTCCCACGAGTCGTCGACCACAGTGGTACGATTAATGGGTACCGCACGACTCTCCAATCTCGAACAGTGGCCGCAGTCCGCAGGGCTGAGCCTCTCGGATAACGCATCGGAGTTGCGGTGGACTGTGCCAGGTCGATGATTTATTTCCAAGTCGAACTCTTGTAGGCGCTCGATCTACTCAGCCACCTGCCCTTCAGGGTTCTTGAACTGCAGCAGCCATCTCAGAGCAGCATGATCGGTCCTCAGCAAGACTCTTTTGCCAAACTCAACTGATTTATGTTTTCCTACGTCAGTACGGCCGCTGGGATGATCTCCGCACTCGACGATGTCTTGGTACCGGGCCACCAAATCTTCTATCTTCTTTCGTTTTCGTTGGCTCATGCCCCCTCCCAGTATTGGGTTCCTCCTGACGGTTGCCAGTTCCCTGCTGACGTTCATCATCCTTACTGGGACCCCAAGCCCAGTCTTCCCCAACGTCTTCCGAACCAGGATACCATGAGTGAGTTTCTTGCCACCATCAGGCTCGACCACGCGCACCACGTTGCCCCGGAGATCGCCGTCCAGGTATGTATCCACGACCCTCTCGGTTCGTCCCTGCAGAGTAACATCTTCCGCCCATACCACTTATGCCGCGATTTCTCCTCCTGGGTATCGGGAAACCTCCTCCCCACCCACGTGCAACTCGCCGCGTCTCAGGTCCAAAACGCACTCACACTCATCCATAACATCCACTCCCAGGATGTACTGCACTGTCAGCCATCAGGTCCCGATGCTTGAGGGTTTGATTCCCAATCTTCAAATCAGTTTCCCCATGTGTGGTCACCGCGCCCCCCGTGGCAGCGCGAAGGCGTGTCTCGTTGTGCAGCAGCTGATCCTCGTCCCTTACTACGTCAGACCTGGCGATGGGCTTCGTCGCTCCAGTATCCAACAACAGAGACCGAACTCTTCCATTTATTTTCCCATCAAGCTTTTGGACTACTTTCTCTTCTGCGGCCTTCAGCTCTTCTCGTGCTTTCTGCCCGGCTTCCAGCTGTTCCCTAAGATCCTCTTGTGCCTTTTCTGCCTTCTTTCGACCGGATCTCAATTCCTTAAGTTTTTGGACTGCTTTTTCTTGCGCGGCTTTCAGCTCTTCCTTAAGTACTTCCTTGAGGTCTTCTTGTGCTTTTGCTGCCTTCTCCTGGCCAACTTGAATCTGTTTCTTAAGATCCTCTTGGGTTTTTCCGCTTTGTCCTGGCTACCTTGCATCAGCTGCAAAAGTTGGCTTAATTGGGCTTCCATTTTGCAGCTTTGAGATCTCGTCAAAGGCATGCACAAAACTCACTTCAATTTATTTATCTGACGTCGTTTTATCGGCACTTGTTAACAATTTATTTATTTTAATGTTTGTTCAATAATTTTCTTATAGCCCCCGGTACAAACCGCACACCTGACGCCACTGTTACGTTTTTAACGTTCGGGCTATTTAAAATTATACGACAAACATGGGTTCAAACATTTATTTACAACAATGAATTATTACGATTATTATTTACAAGCACACACGAGAATTATCAAGCAGATTACAAATTAATACAGGCACTAACGAACTATCGATACATTTATTTATTATTACATACGGATTAACACACTTATTTATTTATATCACTCTTAAACGCTAACGATGTATTTCTATTTATATGGTTATCTATTTATTTATTTCACGAGAGGTTATGTACACGCGGTTATTCATATGGGGGCTTCTAACAAGCCTCGACGTGAGTTCGAACTGCCGGAGAATTATTTCAGAACTGAACTGCGGGTGAACTCCGCCCGCTTATATATCACACCGGTAATTTCTTCCAGAAGCCTCCAGATATTCTCGGCAACGGTGACGTGTCGCGTCAGGGCCGCTCTAGCATCGACTGGAAAATGATTCATCCGCGTACACCTGCGTTCAAGGCGGCCCGTCGGCGGCCTATGATTCACGCGCTGGCAGCCGCCTCTGGAATTTCTAGTATAATCGAGGCACCGGCACCGGGGCAAATAACCGTCAGCCGAATCGTTACAATACTATGCATTTAGCAATACTAGGTGTATAAGAAACACGTGTTAATTTTAAGGGATAGTAGAGTTGCTTAAATTAAAATATTTTTTCTATTTGTAATTTCTTAAAACGTCTTTGAAACTGATTTAAAATGATTAAAAAAAAATGTCAGCGAACATTTTAATTTCAAAGATAAAACCGCTCTCGGAGTTTTATCAGAAAATAAAGAGACCAATTTACACTCGTAATCTTTCTAGGCAAAATAGCGCTTTCGAAAAATGTATCGATAAAATTATCGTCCCTTGTGATTTTACGTACGAAAAATGAGACATCACGTATCTATCAGGATAATACGATTTAATGCCATTAGTATTGTGGGGCTGTTAGGTCTCTTGCTTATGTCGATAAACCACGAACATTTGCACACCTTATCGACAGTATTACCAGCGTTATTCCTAAAATACAGCCCCAATTATGCGAGACTAATTGAAAATTGTGTTACTCATATATGTGCTACACCAGGAAGTTGTGGTGGCCATTTGAACGATGTTATTTTCACACAGTGAATTTCTTTTAATGCGAAATGATGACAATTTGATTGTTACCTATCCTTTATCTAATAGACTTGTCTGTCCGGGACGCTGGTCCGTCCGGGACGCTGTTTCAGCAGCCAAACCGTAAGAGATAGAGAAAAAAGTTATGAAAGTTATATGTTTGGAATGGTCATGTCAGGTCAGGAACCGAATTTCAGTCACGTGACACTTCCGGTTTTCGAGAAACCACGTGATTTCCGTCCGTCCGGGACGCTGGTCCGTCCGGGACGCTGTTTCAGCAGCCAAACCGTAAGAGATAGAAAAAAAATTTATGAAAGTTATATGTTTGGAATGGTAATGTCAGGTCAAGAACCGAATTTCAATCACGTGATTTTAAAAAATATTATTGTTTTTATTTAATACCCGTTCTATTTGAAAAACGGTCTTTTTTGTTTTATTAAATGAGACATTTGTCTCACTGGTTGCTAGTTCATCTCTAATATATGAACTTTTTTGCAAAATAGACAACACAAATGACAACAGGGAATGTAACCTGTAATAACCCACATATGTAAAAAAAGTAAAGTAAAGTTCAGGGAATATGACCTGAGACACGGCAAGTCAGGGTTGCCGAAATATCTCTTTCCGA
Source organism: Agriotes lineatus (assembly GCA_940337035.1). Taxonomy (NCBI): domain Eukaryota; kingdom Metazoa; phylum Arthropoda; class Insecta; order Coleoptera; family Elateridae; genus Agriotes; species Agriotes lineatus. The sequence goes on along the minus strand of CALNHX010003486.1, from coordinate 134,041 downwards.
AACTCAGTTGATCTGGCACACCATTAACGGGATACTCGGTGATGTGGTTAGCATCACACCTTCGACGACTGCCTTACTTTCCCTAGTTCCACCACTGTGGTTTCAGTACCCAATTTTTAAAGCGACTGGGTGGGCTGCCCACCAGTTGCCGGATGTGGGATTGAACTCCGTACCATGGCACCGCAGCCTGAGCTCCTTAACCGCTCGGCCACGCTGGCTGTATATTATTATTATTGAGTTTCAAAATTTTAGTTTAAGCACGCTATCATAAAGCTTTTTAGCGCTGATTTCAAATATTTATAAATATACGGGTTGTTCCGTTTAAAAATCCACAGTCATGTCTCACTACGTAAAAATAGAAGGCCATTCATGATTTAAATTGGTTAACGATAATGTGTAGGTTGTTTACTGGCATTGAAAATAAAAAAAGTTTTTTTATATCTCTATTATTAACGAAGTTACGGCCTGTCTAGAGATCTACATTGGACCACTGCAATTTAGATAACGAAATTTTAATAGGAGATCTAAATATTGACATTTTAGATAATAGAAACGCAAATTCACAAAATAATCTTGATATGTTGAGTAAATATGGCTTGACCCACTACAGATGAAAAAAGTTGCATTGATCATATTTTCATAAAAAATAACTTTTAATAAAAATGTTGATCACAATCCAATTTTTTTGTAACAAAATTTTTATATTAGTAGCAATTTTAGAGATTGCCTTGATAACGAATTAAAAACTATAAGTATTAAAATATCATGTGTTCCAAAAAAAAACTCATATAGGGTAGGCCTTGGAAAGAAAGATAGAAAATCTAGTCATGTCTTAACTTAAGTCTGTAGGTGAATGTCAGATTGCATTTTGTTTATGAAAACATCTGTCACTATGACAGGCAAACGTTTACACTGTATTAAGTGTACTTGTGTCAAGCAAAAAGGAAAATAAGATGGCATGTACACGAGTGTAATAATCGTAACGGTCAATAATAAAAAAAATTTTTGTTAGTGTTTTGTACAATTTTAGGAAAATAATTCAAGGTCAAGATGTAATTTAGTTCTTTCTGACTTGGTAGCTCACTTGCATCAATGAGTATATATCAAGTTACGGCAAACTTCAATTTGATCATGGCATGCTGCGAATGAGTTTTTTTTGGAACACACGATAGTTAATCACAAGAAATTGACTCGAAGAAAGCATACGACTGGAATCTTATTATAACTGAAAATGTCGATCAATCAACTGATAGATTAATAAACATAATACAAAATGAAGTTGAACTTTGCTCTTTCAATAAAACTATAAATTCTACATGTAAAAAAAACGGATTACTGAAGGTATAGTTAATTCTATTAATGCTAAAGATATGTCAAATGTCATTAAATCCGGAAAATATTTTAGTAAAATCCTACTCTTCCATCAAATGTACTTCCCACTTCTTGTCTTGTTTTTCCTAATATGATATAGTTTGTCTTTTCTTGGTTTATTGTCAATCCCACCTTTGTTGCTTCCGAATTTAGCTGTTTTATTTTATCCTTCTCTTGTCCATGCTATCATCGTCACATCCTATCATTGACATATAGTCAGCATAATCCAGACATTGATACGAGTTCTTCAGTATTACCTTCCTTTCTCATCACTGATTCTAGTACAGTCAGACCTCGCCGTTCGCGGTGGTTACGTTCCAGAAGAATGCCGCAAAGCACAAGACCGCGATGCGCAAGTAAACACATAAATGATAAAAACGGGGTTAGGTTCTATTAACTAGATTTATTTATACTATGCAACCTGCCACTTGAATCTAGAGCACGAATGCCCATTTGTTTATTCAAGTTATAATTTTACAATTTATTTCAGGTCCGATTTGGTAGTAAGAGATTCAAAGAAATGGGCTCGATAAGTGTGTTTACAAGTTTGTGATAAATAATGTTTAGGTGTTCATGACATAAACCGCATACCTCTGCTTTATTTACTTATTTACTTATGAAGGTCATTAACCTGACGTTAACTTTAAATCACTGTTAAACTAAACAAAAGCTGATGAAAACGTTGGCGCTTATGACATATTATTCATTAGTAAACAAATTTTTATGTGCTTTTGTCCATTTTAACAGCGAATTAAAGTTAACGTCAGATTAGTGGTCTTTATAAGACCGGCCGTTAGTGTGTGAAAGTTGAAACAGTTAACGTTGCCAATTCCGTCCGCGAACGGCAAAGAAAAAGGAGCACAAAGGTGCCCCGCGTAAAATCAAATCAGCGAACCGCACAGCTGCGTACGGCGAGGTCTGACTGTACTAGATTAAACAATCTGGTGTGATACCCGCACACAACTTCCTTTACAGTGATCTTATAATTAGCCAAAATTGGTATTACAATCAAGCAAGGAAGACTATGGTGGCTGAGGCACATGGCCAGGATGAGAGACAAGAATACCCAAAAAGATCCTGAGAAGAGAACCTGAGGGCAGAAATAAAAAGGGTAGACCATCAAAAACTTGGCTACACGACATAAAAGAAGATCTAACCCGACTGGACATAGCCGAAAATTGGGAGACAAAAGGTAGGAAGAAAAAGGCGTGAAGAAAGATCATACCCGTGGACCTACAAGGCCTCTTGAGCTGACATTACGTACAAATATTTATTTTTACTGATCATTTGATACTTCAAGCTGTGAGGAAAAAAATATTTCCTTATACATTGAATGCTTGGTATTATAAAACTATTTATTACTTTCAGAATAAATTAATTTATTCCGTAGATTTGCGCATTACAAATGCAAAATAACTTTTTTTTGCTAATAAATCCGTACAGGTTAATTTTAATTCGTTGTTAAAGTAAACAAAAGCGCATGAAAACGTTAATGTTTATGACATTTTATTTATTAGTAAACAAATTTTTATGCGCTTTTGTTTATTTGTCTATTAGTTTATTGGGGAAGTAAATTTACTACACAAATAGTTATCTAGTGATTTATTCATCGTTTATAATACTGGCCATAAGTATTGTTTTGTTATAATCTAATGTGTATCTTATTTATGTTTTTATGATAAGTAAATACAGTGGGAATCCTTAACAAACCTTCGTTTTACAAAATTCTCTATTTAATAAATTATTTACCTGGATTCTGTCGTTCGGATAATTTAACATATGAAATACAAAATAAAATTCCATTTAGCGAAGTAAAATATGAAATTTTTTTTATAAAAACTCAGGGAGATTTTTGTCTTCATCGAATTTTTGGAAATATTAATACTTAACACTTGTTTTTATATAAATAGAGCACTTTTACCTGTGAAAAGTTATTTAATTTTAAATGTGCCGTATGTCATAAAAAAATTTCACATTTGAGGCATTTTAAATTTCACTTCAAAATACATCAACCAACTAGTGTAAATAGCCACCATCGAGCCAACAGCTTTTGAATCATTTTCAATCACTGCATGAATTAACCATTCATTCAGATGACTTAGAATTTTCTAGTTTTAAGGAGTTCATGCAATGGAAAACAGATGTAGAAAAGAAAGACTGTGTTTCATTTACAAATAGGGTTGGAATTTGTCGTAACTTGAATTCAAGTCAAAGAATATACTACAGATGTCATCGATCTGGTATTTTTAAGACAAAGGGACAAAGTATTCGCCATCTAAAAATCCAAGGTAGCAATAAATGGATATCGTCCTTCAGAAATAAAATTAACCATATCCACAAGTAGAAACTGTAAAGTAACAAGGACTAAAACACATATTGGGCATGATACTGATTTAGGACATTTAAAATTAACAGCAGCTGAAAAAACAATTAGCCTGTAAGATTCCATCTAAAATACCATTTAACGCCATCTTAGATTAAATTAGAGATTCCGTTTCTAACAGCAAACTAGAGAGATTGCATTTGTTAACGAGAAAATATCTTTTTTGTATTCGCTCCCCAAACCAGTTTGAGGAGCGAAAAATACATTTTCGCGCGGCCTCCTAATATAATGCCGCTTTAACGGTAATTGAAACTTCATATTATAATGTTTGGAGAGCTAATACAAAAAAACCTTGTATGCAACACGTCCTCAAATGGCTTTAGAGGACTCATCTTCATATTACGGACTCGGCTGCGCTTCGCTCCGCCTCGTCCGGAAACATTACGACTCGTCCCCTAAAGCCTTGCTTTGAGGACTAGTTACATAAACTACTATTATAACATTGAACAGTGCTTTAATTTAAATAACAGTTCAGTAAGGCATACAAATGATGTGCTAAGCATTGAATCGTGGATTAATGCAATGGAAGGCAGTAGATTTGTTTTTCTTTACAAGACACAAGACACTTATTTGTAGGGATGTCGTACCCGGTCTAAAATCAAACCCGGGTACCCTCGGGTACCCGAAAGCAGTACCCGGGTACCCTCGGGTACCCGAAGATTTTACATTTTGCCTTATTATTTTCTGGCGAATGAAAATATTTTCATACAGGCGATTTTTTTATGACATTGTTTTCTTATTTGTTTGTACTTTTGTTGTTCCATACAATGTTCAAGCTCTATGCTCTAAGCATTTTAATGCCGCGAGTTTTAAAGTGAACTAATTTGAAATAGTACCTACTCGTCAATTCAAACTGCAAGTCGTCTGTCCTAAATATTTTCAGACTTCCAAGTGTTATCAAATTCAAGTACGTGACTTTTTATGCGAAATTGGTAGCAGCATCAACATCACACAGATAATGTTTTTGTTAGTTCAACCAATACTGATGCGATTTAATGGTGCTATTGACGGGTTGAATATTTCTGTGAAGCGGATTTATTGCCTTACATGAAACAATAATCAACATTCTGTGGTATGGGATGGGTTGATTCTTGTTGTTACTGCATTGTTGTGTTTTTCTAGAACTTATTCCTATTCTTTTTAAGTTTTTATTATCTTCTCCGAAAAAGGCTGACTTTTTGGGCATTACATAATTTACTAATCGGGTACCCGGGTCCTGAAAATATACCCGGGTTGACTATTACCCGGGTCGACCCGTGTACCCGCCGACATCCATACTTATTTGTGAAAAATATTCATGCCTACAAAAGCAAGACTTTGTACTTATAATAATAACTGAGGGACAATTAGAAATATTAGAGAAATATGGTGATGACTCCATTTGCAGCGATAGTACACATGGTCTTAACCAGTATGAATTTGAATCGACTATAATCCTAATATTAGATGATATACGGGAGGGCTTTCCCTGTACGTTTCTTTTATCAAATCGTACAGATGAACAGGGAATGTCAATATTAGTTCTCCAAGTTAAAGACAAATTGGGCAGGGTGTTATGCCCTCAAGTTTTTATGTCAGATATGGCCCCTTCATTTTACAACGCCTGGATAAAAATAATGCAACCTGCTACATACAGGTTAATATGAATCGGTGAACAGATCAAATCAACAAAGGAAATCTGCGTCGCCAACTAGACGACGAAGAAACAAAAGAACAAAAAACATCTGTTTACCGAAACGCCACGATCCTACACAAATTTCAAATAAAAACCTCTGCAGAAATAAAACAATAAATTACGGCATGCCAGTTTAAAAGTACACAAATTTCCAAATAACAACCTCTGCAGAAATAAAACAATAAAATGCAAACAGCATGCCAGTTTCTAAAGTGCAGCAAATCACCCCGCAATAAAACACCAGGGCAGGGCGACGAGCGGAGCCTCTAAAAGCAGCCCAAACTTACGCCAACTTGAAATCTAATTTTAATTAACAACGACACTCCTAATCAATAGTGCGCCCTATAGAAACCACAGGCATAGGAAAAATTAGCCGCTACCTAATCAAATTACCCTCAAGTCGCTAACAAGCATACAGGCCGATTAAAACGATTTTTTCCCTCAGCCGACGAAAATATCGCGGCTCGCCATGCGGGCGAAGTTTGCCGGGCCCAGGACAGAACAAAGAGGTATTTTCTAACGGCTAAATCGGGACAAAGGCCAAATACAGCAGGCGAATGTACAAATATTACAAATTAAATATTAATTAGCGGTAGGAAGAATCAAATGCAGGAGTATTTGGTATCAAAAAACAGAAAAAATCAGCGCGCAAATAATAAAAACAAGAACTGTTTAACACACTCAGTAACAATAATGCTTAAGTAATTTTATACGCAGAGCTCGAGGGAAACAAATCCTTATTTTAATTAAAGCCAAACGAAACATAGCAAATGGGGTATCATTAAAATCGGCATTTCAACGGCCAGCCATTGCGACACTCATCAAGGCGCTAATACGAGGAAAATAAGCAGTCGTCCCTTCACCTCGGACCAATGAGCGTCCAGAAAGCGCAAAACAAAGGACGGGGCTCCTTTAAATAGAGTTACCCAGGCCAGAAGAAATCACTCAACCCCGGAGAGTCCCAGCAGCATCCAGCCTTCCAGGACCAACTAGCAGCTCTCTTCAGGGCCATCCAGCCACTTCAGGACTTAGGACGAGAACAAGCCAGCGCTCTTCCGGACTTTGTCATCAGGGCCATCCAGCCACTTCAGGACTTAGGACGAGAACCAGCAAGCGCTCTTCCGGACTTTGTCATCAGGGGCATCCAGCCACTTCAGGACTTAAGGCGAGAACCAACCAGCGCTCTTCCGGACTTTGTCATCAGGGCCATCCAGCCACTCCTGCCCCGACAGCAGCCCACGTCGCGGCCCCCGCTGGCGACGGACCACCCTTCCCCGGACTCCCCCTGTGGAAGCCCGACCCCGTGCCCCGACAACGCCCCGCTCCAGCCGACGTCCCCGAGAGACCTACTCGCGCCGCCGACGTTCCAGGAGAACCTCCCAGCGCCCGCTACAAACCGTGCCCCGAACCGCTCCCCGGAAAGACCGGACTGCGTCCAGGCCGCGTTCCCCGCCTCCGGCTACTAGAAAAGGCCGCCCCATCACCTCCCGCGCCACCAGCGCCCGAGTCTACACGACTCCTTGTGTATATATTTCTTTACGTGGTTTTTTTTTGTATATATAATATTAAGTTTTTTTTTGTATGTATTATAGTGTCAGTAGAAATAAAAGTATATTATACATCAAGGTAGCGAAGTGCAGTATTATAACCTGAGCGCATATTAGATACTGAGCGCGCAGCGCGAAGTATCTAAAGCGCGAAGGTTATAAGACGATTCGCTACCGTGGTGTATATACTATTTTTTGCACTACCAAACGGCTTAATACCTAAATTCCCAACAAATTTCGAAAATATGTTAACTGTCAACCTGACAATACAGCTCTTTGAAACGTCAAAATTAAAATAGTCATATTTGGTAACTTAGCAATTTATCAGTTACCACGGTGAAAATTGTTTATTTTACTTTCTCTCCCTTGGTGGAGAAAATCAAATTCACGACCTAAAGATAGACCAATAACAGTGCGTTCTGAGACTAGTAGTGCAAAAAAAGTATTAAAAGTTTACACCAATCAATTAGAAGCAGCATCGACAAGGATAACGCCTACACCCCTCCTTCCGCTGACGCCATTGTAGAACCTACCGCTGAGCTTAGACCGAGGCGTGTTAAGGTAATTATAAATAGTATTTTCTTTGAACAATTTTAATTCACCATATTGTATTTAACTTTTAGATTATATTGTACATAGCATGTTGACCGTGCGTGGAGACGTAATCTTAATAAAATTGATTCTAAAGACGAAAGGGTATGTATTAAAAATAATAAATTTAAATTAAATATTCTTATTCATCAAGTTATTTAATTATGAGTTATTATAAAAAACTATTTTGTAGGTTATTGTATATAAACAATTACGCACGATATTGCAAGAGAGAGATCAGAATGTAGTCCCAACCATGATGGAAAATTTTAATTTGTCTTTGTTATAAAAAAAAAGAAACTGTGGAGTTTGGAAAACATTTTCAGTCAAATTATTTAAATGATATTGATTCCTGGGCGTATTATTTTCGAGTGAATGTAGGGCTCAATACCAACATGCATATAGAACGTATGCACCGTACAACAAAGTATATTTATCTTAGTGGCCTTGACAAATCAATAAACGCCATAATGAAGTTTACCAGAGATAAACTTTTTGAAAGGTTAATAATAATAAATAAAGGTAAAATATCTTTTAAGATTAAAGACATTCGATCTCGACATAAAACTAACGAAACATTAAAATTATCCACTGTTGTACCAACAGAAAATGAATGGGAGGTTCAATCATCAACATCTTACGAAATCTACATTGTTGAACAGAGAAACTTAAATTGTTCCTGTAGATTAAGATGTACAGAATGTGAAGTTTGCTTGCATGGGTATTCATGTACCTGTGTGGACGCAAGTGTTCAATGGAATCTTTGTAAACACATCCATCTTATTTGCAAAATATACGGTACCCCCCACCCAAGAAAAGCGCCCTTCCGTGCTTTCCAAGAATACTTCCGACACTCAGCATCACTCCGTTTCGCTAATACAATGAAATGTTATGAACCAGTTATTTATCAAAAAAAAACCAAAAAAGAATTTTTTTTGCCGACGACCATACCTCAAAAGTTGATGTTGCCTTCATTTTCGGAGGACCTATCGTATGAAAACGATACAAGACTTCAGGAAGGTTCCTGGCGATCGGAATCGTGTACACATACGAACATACATACACCGCACAGCACGTTTAGGCACCCCCCAATACGAAGGAGGGATCTAGTGGGCTGGGGTCTTCACCAAAAGATCCGCACGGCCGAGACGGAGATTTGGTATAGTGGGTTCATTAGTCGGTTGGCTCGAATTTTAGAGATATTTGACTCAGAGTGGTTTTCGATATGAAGGAATTTCAATACTTCGTACACTTCGTGCCGAAGTAATTTAGGAAAGATAATAATGTGTATAATGCCAATAGAATTTTAACAGGTGAGTGCCCTTATAATTTCCCTTATTAAGATTTATTTTTCATGATATTAATATACATCCTAATTCTGTTTTGTTTTGTTTTTTTAACTCCTACTTAGGCCTTCTTTTTTTTTTCTCATTCCCTAAAATTCCTTTAAAGTGTTTCACCCACATATCTAGCATTTCTCTTTCTTCTGGTATTATATTCCCGTTCTCGGTCCTGAATAGTGTTTTGTTATTGCAGCCTCCTTTTTCTTCTTTTAACCCTCTGTAAAACTCTCTTATTTTCTTCCTTTGGTGATTTTCTTCTAACTTTTCGATTTTCTGCTGTAGAGCTTCTCTTTTTTTATTTCTACATATCGTTTTTGATTTTCTGGCAGCTACTTTGTATTTTACGTGTGCTTCTGCTGTGTTTTTTTCTGACACTATCCGTAGATCAGAGATTTATAAGGCATTAGATTACTTAAAATTTTCTAACGATTTGATCTCCCTAGTTCAAATGACAATAACAAAAACAACCAATAGAGTAAAGTTTAATGGTTAATGTCCAATGAGTTCATAAGTAATAAAGGATTAAAGCAGGGAGATCCATTATCAACTATCTTGTTCAATGCAGTCCTTGAAGCCATTTTAAGAAAAAGCAAAATTAAAACCGAATATAACGCATTAAGAAATTCATACCAATGCTTGGCATATGCGGATGATATCGTGCTTTTAGCAAAAACAAAAGAAGAACTTAAAGAAATATTTAAACGTTTAGAAAGCAATGCAAGCGAGATTGGCCTAAAAATTAATGAAACAAAAACTAAGTATGTAGTGCTGGGCAGAAAACGACACCCACATGAGGACGAATTAAAAGTGAAAAGTGAAAAGCAAGATAAATGGTTCACTTTTAAAGAGGTCGATAGGGTAGTGTATTTGGGGGTGGATATTACTGTAGACGGAAACTACAACGAGGTAATCGAGAGGCGAATAGTGGTGGGATCAAGATATATGGGGAGCTATAGTAAATTACTTCGAGCAAATAACATATCAAGAACAGTTTAACTAAAATTGTACAAAACAGTGATAAGACCGGTCGTTCTCTTTGGTAGCGAGTTGTGGGTGTTGACGCAGGAAAATCAGAAAAAGGTAGAAGTGTGGGAAAGGAAGGTTTTGAGATGCATTTATGGAGGAATTAAGGAGCAAAATACGTGGAGGAGAAGAAATAACACTGAGTTAGCAGAGCTTTTTAAGAAGCCCGGGATTGTAAGCGTTATTAAATAGAATAGGCTCAGATGGTTGGGGCACATTACAAGATTAGAGGACCACCATTTAACAAAACGGATATTCCACCAACAGTTAGGGGGAGAAAAGAGGAGAGAAAGACCAAGGAAAACATGGTGGGAAGACGTGGAAAACGATATAAAACAACTGAGAATAAGCAATTGGGAAGAACATGCAAAAAACAGAAAGAGACGGAAACAAACCATTCAAGCCATGGGCCTTCAGGCCTGAAGTGCTGTACATATATATATATTTAGGCCTTCTAGGCTAATCAATGAATGGGGGGTGTAGAGTGCATGAAGGTAGGAGGAGATATTTCGCTTCATAAATGTATTGGGGTAGTTAGGACGTAAATATACTAAAATCCCCACCCCTAGAATGTTCGCTTCAGGGTGGTAGGGGGGAGAAAGGTACTTTTTTGTTTTTTCGCATATAACTCGAAAACAGTGCGTTATGGCGAAAAATTCCTTAGAGAAAAATAAAAGCTTATAAAATTTTCCACAAGATTAGTTATACTCATTCTTTCGGTCCGACGCACCGTTTTCGAGATATCTGCTCTCAAAAGTAATTAATTTTTAAAAAATATTTTTTTGTCACATGTGTTTTATCATAGTTCCCCTGGTCACTCCTTGGCCATTTATTTTACACAAGCACCAAAGGCGCGATCCAACTATGTATCCCGCATCCGGGGCAAGTTGATCATTGTACCGCCAGATGCCAGCGCATATAGCACCAGTCTCGACACCGCAAGGTAAATGAGGTTACAGATAATACATACATACAATACATACATATACTTACTAATTTAACTCCAATGCGTCAGAAGTTACAGCAATTTTAATTTTTTTGTTACAAGTAATGATTTTTCAAGAAAACTGTTTTAAAAGTAAGTCCTTTCAACAGAACTTCAAATAGGCAAGTACTGCAATCCTGACAAATTTGGAAATATCAGCGGCGTTGTGTCACTGGGCACTTTTAGTTGAGTAATTATTCAGCGGCTCTGTTAAAAATAGAAAAAAAAATCGATGCCTAGCAAATAAAAACTTTGTGATAAAAAACGTGTGACAAAATAGTACATTGTGTATCTAGGATGAAAATCGTAACATTCCCAGACGACTGTGAATATTGTTGGGCGAGGCGAATGCCGAGCACAACAACACAGGCGTCTGGGAATGGTGCTTTTTGTCCAAGATACACATACTATTTTTCTGCCCATCAATACGAGTAATTAAAAAAATTATAAAATAGTACTCGAATATTATTCATGTACAAAATTACCTAGAAACGGCTGATGTAATGGAATGTTTGGCTTTGCTCAACAAAATTTTGTCAATAATGTGTCAGTTCTAGTAGGATTGGCGGAAAAAATATTTTTTTAAAAATTAACCACTTCTGAGAGCAGATATCTCGAAAACGGTGCATTGTAGCATAAAAATGAATATAACCATTCTTGTAGAAAATACTATATTACCCCCCTCCCACCATGAAGCGGATGGTTTAGGAGCGGGGACTTTTAGTATGTTTACATCCTAATTACCCCCAATATATTCCTGAAGTGAAATTATCCCCCCCCCCCCTGCATGCACTTTACATGCCCTTCGTTGCCTAGACTATACTTACAGTGAATATACCTTCTACTTGCATCAGATAAGAGCAATAGAATAAAAAGGTACATGTAAAAATATATTTCGCGATCTTTAAAATGGTGTGGGAACTATGTATACCTGAAATTTTACCAATTGATTCTGATGTCACAATATTATCCTATTAGTACAGTTGCGGCCAATAAAAAATGGGACAACTCTTGTCACAGATTTTTGTCAAATTCTAGCTGCTTGAACTTGTTTTATTAATATTTCAGATTGCAACATTGATTATTTGACATCTGCCAACAATTCCAAATTGGAAATAATACAAGAAAGTATTATGTCGCATATAAAAGCAGCGACGAAAGGTGGAATTATCGCGAAAGTAGACGCAACTGTCCCATTTTTTATTGGCCGCAACTGTACTATAGGTATAGTAACTCAACGGGTAATACCAGGACCATTGAAATTGTATATTTTAATATCTAGCATTTATTACCCTGTTTGTAAATTGTAATTTTGTCTATACCGTTTAGTATTACTTGAAAAAAAAATGTACTGGTTTGGAAAGTTTAAAATAATTGCCAAGATAACTTTAACCAACTTAGGCAATGCATCTCATACTTAAAAATCTGGTGTGATACACGCACACAACTTCCTTTTACAGTGATCTTATAGTTAGCCAAAAATTTGATTTAAAATGTTTTAAACATTTGTCAAAATTTTTTAAAAATTACAAATTCTGTAAAAAAGGTACAAAATAGAGTGTTAGTTGAAGAGACAAATTTTCTCTAGAATTTTAAGCTGAATTCAAAAATGTAATAATATACCGGGTGTTCTATTTAAAATAAGAGTTAATAAAAAAATAGACAAAAAAACAAAAGAAACCCATTTTAGAAGTATTCAACTGGAAAATCACCTATCTCACATCAATACACATTCAAAATGTAATAAAAATGTAAAGTTTAAAAAAAATCGTTAGAGCCGTTTTTGTAAAAATCGAAAAAAACTGAAAAATCACAAACACCTACTTCCGGTTATGCGATTTTTTTCAGAAGCTTGCTGTCTCATATACATAGTACACAAAACTTATATATGAAGTTTCAACGCCATACCGCTTTTCGTTTTTGAGATATTCTGTTCACAGACACACAGACAGACAGACCAATGAAAAAAAATATGTTTTTTGAGATCAGGGGACTCTAAAACGTGAAGATCTGTTGAAAACTCAATTTCGAATTTTTGGGGTGAATCCAATACTTCCTTTATTGTAAAAGGAAGTAAAAATTATGCTTTAATAAGAATTACTTGGCAAAAATGTTAATCTTACTCCGTAAAAGGTATTGGTAACATAAAAGGTGTTGGTAATGTTTGCGTTTGATGTTTATACGTACTTGTTTTTTTTTTAGTTATTAAATTTATGTTTATACTATAGGTGCCTTGGTAGTTCACGAATCAAAGAAACCACAAAAACGGGAGAAGCAGGGAATAATTACAGCCATCAGTAACCATAGGGATAAAGTAGTATCTGAAGAAATGTTTAAAGTCGAAAAAGAAAAATTGAAAGCATCCTTAATACAAGTAGTTGATGACCTGGAATCCATGGAGAGGCTTGAAGCTGCAAAAAATTGTGTAATGCCAATTCAGCTAACAGTAATGGCCATTAAAATGCGAGCTAATAAACGTCTTGCTTTCGCATTAAAATCAACACCTTCATCAAGCAATAAAATATTACGCTTCAAAGACGTTTATTTAAAACAAAATATAAATAAAAAGAAGGTAGAATCCAATAAAAATCAGACTAAACCAAATATTAAAGAAATGGACAGATTACGAATTTGCTTATTAAATAGTAATTTATCGCACAACACTAGCAATTAAAATGTAAATACGCATTTTTAATAAAATTCTAACTGGATAAAAAGGTTTTTTTATGTATAGGTAATAAAGTACCTAGTAATGGAACATACTATATTTTTAGCTCAATCGATAGCTCTCTTTAAGCCCAATCGATAGATATACCTAGATTTCAAAATTGCAAGTGGGTAGCAAATTATAAAAAAGCCTTTACTTGATAATATACGATATAGTATTTTATAGCTATTTATTTAAAGTATTTACAAGATTAAACTCGCAAATTAATCCACTTTACAAAAACCAAATAAAACAGTAGAGAAGACTGAACAACTTTTCATATTGTTCCTAAAGTACCTATCGACATTTAATTATGTATTATGTATTCATTTAATTTATTTCAGTTTATAACCTCTGAAAACAAAACCTCTATTATTTATCAATAAAGATATACGTTCCACAGGTTTCCTGTATCACTTGAATACAGACAACACTTTTTGCACATGCAGACGCTCGGGAGACGGAGTGGACGCTGGCCCTTTAGACTCTTGTGTACATGTAGGGTCGAGGCAAAATCACATGAGGGTACACAAGTAACAGGTTATTTATATCAACATACAGTATTTTAGAAGACCAGTGGCGTACAAGGTTAGTAAACTGTAGTTTTACTAAAATTTCATATCTGATAGGTAGAGATGGACGATGGCGTGATTTTGTAAGAACGCAGTGATTGGTGACTGCTGTTTTCTAATCACCGCGATTTTAAACTTTTTGTACATTCTCTGGAAAGCTGTCACAGTATGCACCTTGGTTGGCAACGAACAAGTATTTCTGAGTGAGCAAAGTGTTTACTAACCGGTAACAATATTTCCCTATATTAAGGTAACATTTATATGCATACCTGAAGCCTTTGACGTAGATTTGCAGAATTAGAAGACACCTCGTCTCCTTTGTGTCTTGCTACTGTTGAAGTTTTGATGTGGTTCTGAAAGAAGATAATATTCATATTACAAATGGTTTTTAGTGAGTTGCTTAATGAAATATAGCAATCTACAAATATTCGTACCTAACAGTACACACTATACATACCGAAAGCGGTGTAAATTGCAAGCAGTTAGTATTTTGTGCTAGAGGGTTTGAGAATTATGCTGAATCTACTGCATGTAGTGGTAATGCACCCGATTTATTAATTTGTGACGAATCGCGCCGGAGATTTGCATATTGTAGGTTATAAAATCATATAATGAATTTCTGCACCGATACATCATCTGACCAACGATGTGTTAATGGTAGATATATCACAGTTTAACTTTCGTAAATGCCTGATAATAACTGTATTAAATCAATGTTGACACTAACACTAAAACACAGCCCACGAAAGAAAACCAGTTATTTTGAGTCGCTTGTAAACGTACGTCCAGTGTTGCCAACCATACTCGGCGCTCTATCAGAAAAAAAATTCGGAAATTTTTGTATTTCTTGATGAATTATTAATTTTTGACATCTACTTGACCTGTATATATTTTTTTTATAAAAATACTTTCCCGTGCCATCACAACGAATACGACAATTTGAAATGTTAAAAAGAATGATGCTTGAAAACTATCCCCTCACCCTACTAAGAATTTTCGGTGATTCAACTAACGGGTGTTCATAAACAGTCGTCATCCCAGTAGGTTTTGACTTCAGAAACGTATGTCTATTAAAATTGAGAAAAAATGCGCTATGACAGTAGGTACTCAATGACGTTTCATTGTGTTGCACGAATTAATCTAGACATAACATTTTGGGCCGGTTGCAGAAAGCAATGTTAAGTCTGGTGTTAGCTAACGCGACGTCAAAGTGAACAAAAACGAATCAAATCTCAAATGCTTAATTGCTTATGGTAACTATAGTAGTTTGTACAACGAGAGTGGATATGATGTCCATATCGCACGAGGATAAAGTTTGAGCACGACGCCGTAGGCGGAGTGCTCAATTATCCGAGGGCAATATGGACATTCCACTCGAGTTGTACAGTGTATTTTTTCTACGACCTATCAATGGAAAAGAATGGAAAATTAAAAGAAAATTTATTCAACGCTAATTAATAAGATATCTTACAACAAAATCACGTTTGCCACAAACAGGGCACAGCAGGGCGTGCCCATTGCAAAACAAACAATTAATGAAAGTTGCCTAGGTAATCACGACTAACGTGGTTTGTGATTGGTGTATTTCATATCCACCCTTGTATGGATATGAAATCATATACGTTCAGTTAACTACAATTGCCTACATATCCATTCTGTAGATTGTGAAGAAAACAGAATATATACATGCGGGAGTAGAAAATAGTAGTTTGTACAACGAGAGTGGATATGATGTCCATATCGCACGAGGATAAAGTTTGAGCACGACGCCGTAGGCGGAGTGCTCAATTATCCGAGGGCAATATGGACATTCCACTCGAGTTGTACAGTGTATTTTTTCTACGACCTATCAATGGAAAAGAATGGAAAATTAAAAGAAAATTTATTCAACGCTAATTAATAAGATATCTTACAACAAAATCACGTTTGCCACAAACAGGGCACAGCAGGGCGTGCCCATTGCAAAACAAACAATTAATGAAAGTTGCCTAGGTAATCACGACTAACGTGGTTTGTGATTGGTGTATTTCATATCCACCCTTGTATGGATATGAAATCATATACGTTCAGTTAACTACAATTGCCTACATATCCATTCTGTAGATTGTGAAGAAAACAGAATATATACATGCGGGAGTAGAAAATAGTAGTTTGTACAACGAGAGTGGATATGATGTCCATATCGCACGAGGATAAAGTTTGAGCACGACGCCGTAGGCGGAGTGCTCAATTATCCGAGGGCAATATGGACATTCCACTCGAGTTGTACAGTGTATTTTTTCTACGACCTATCAATGGAAAAGAATGGAAAATTAAAAGAAAATTTATTCAACGCTAATTAATAAGATATCTTACAACAAAATCACGTTTGCCACAAACAGGGCACAGCAGGGCGTGCCCATTGCAAAACAAACAATTAATGAAAGTTGCCTAGGTAATCACGACTAACGTGGTTTGTGATTGGTGTATTTCATATCCACCCTTGTATGGATATGAAATCATATACGTTCAGTTAACTACAATTGCCTACATATCCATTCTGTAGATTGTGAAGAAAACAGAATATATACATGCGGGAGTAGAAAATAGTAGTTTGTACAACGAGAGTGGATATGATGTCCATATCGCACGAGGATAAAGTTTGAGCACGACGCCGTAGGCGGAGTGCTCAATTATCCGAGGGCAATATGGACATTCCACTCGAGTTGTACAGTGTATTTTTTCTACGACCTATCAATGGAAAAGAATGGAAAATTAAAAGAAAATTTATTCAACGCTAATTAATAAGATATCTTACAACAAAATCACGTTTGCCACAAACAGGGCACAGCAGGGCGTGCCCATTGCAAAACAAACAATTAATGAAAGTTGCCTAGGTAATCACGACTAACGTGGTTTGTGATTGGTGTATTTCATATCCACCCTTGTATGGATATGAAATCATATACGTTCAGTTAACTACAATTGCCTACATATCCATTCTGTAGATTGTGAAGAAAACAGAATATATACATGCGGGAGTAGAAAATAGTAGTTTGTACAACGAGAGTGGATATGATGTCCATATCGCACGAGGATAAAGTTTGAGCACGACGCCGTAGGCGGAGTGCTCAATTATCCGAGGGCAATATGGACATTCCACTCGAGTTGTACAGTGTATTTTTTCTACGACCTATCAATGGAAAAGAATGCAAAATTAAAAGAAAATTTATTCAACGCTAATTAATAAGATATCTTACAACAAAATCACGTTTGCCACAAACAGGGCACAGCAGGGCGTGCCCATTGCAAAACAAACAATTAATGAAAGTTGCCTAGGTAATCACGACTAACGTGGTTTGTGATTGGTGTATTTCATATCCACCCTTGTGTGGATATGAAATCATATACGTTCAGTTAACTACAATTGCCTACATATCCATTCTGTAGATTGTGAAGAAAACAGAATATATACATGCGGGAGTAGAAAAATACATTAGTAAAAAAAATTTGATGCGATTTTGTTCACTTTGACGCGACGTTAGCTAACACCAGACTTTTGTTTTTCAAAGCAACTGGGATGACGACTGTTTATGAACACCCTTTATATTCGCAATTAACATTTAAATATTTGTGTTGCCCTTAGTACAGAAACCCGAACTTCCTACTACCTTTATGTATAAAAGTTACATGTGTATAGGCCATTCAGTAAACACAAAAAAAATTTTCTTGAAGTTGGCATATCCGTAAAATTTTTGTACTAGGGATTCTGTATTTTGTTTTGCAAAGGTTTGCATACCTGCATAAAGGCTACTTTGAATTTATAAATGACAATTAATAAATGTCATTATTGCAGTGTCAAAGTACATATTATTCTGTATATTCTTGCCTGAACTTTTATAAAATGTAGTAAAAATACCTATTAATAAATGCTACATCAATAGTATCCAACACAGTATTTGTTTAAAATCCTTAAAAGTAGTTATGACAGATGCTAATTAAATGTCACACTCTTAACCTATTTGTTTTAGTAACTTTCTGTAAGTACATTCCTAGACAAAAGATGAATTTTGGAAGTACACTCATGAAATTTTAGAAATCAAAGGCCACTTTGTGTTTTTATGCCGCGCGATTTGGCCGGCAACAAAACGTTGGTTGCTGTCTAGGAGGCTTCAAATACTTCAGGCGGGGTGCAATTACCTTCAGATTCCATCTTCAACTTCACAAAAACTCACAAACTCGATAAATCTGTTGCGTGATGATGGACGCACCGTGATGCAATTGTCAATAATTTTAGCCAGTTCCAGAAAAATTACGAATTAAATTAATAATCAGGTTAGCCATGGCGATGCGTAAAGTAAAATGAAGTGACGGGATTATTTCATTAAGACATTGGTTACGTGGTTGCGATGCTAAAATGGTTACTAGGGAAAAAATGTGTGAATCGCTAACTTTTCGCATTGACAGTGAGCGCTTAATAGTCAGTTTTAAAGGTGACCGTAGAAAAATATCTATTTCGGAAGAAACAGTAGGGGGTAGATCGGTAAATTGTTTATAAAATTAGTAGATCTACCGAAAAATCGGTACGGTTGCAACACTGCGTCATATATCTAATACTTACTATATTGCTAGCGGCTATGAGTGGGAAACTCACCAAGGAAGTGAGACAGACAACCAACTCTTCAATGTATAATGATGAGCTGTGTGCAAGCGCGGCGGCGTCGTTCGGCCAATGGGGAAGTGGTCAAGTTTAAAATTCGCTTCTAAAGGCGGAGTTCGAATTCTCAGGCATGCGCACGAGACGCGTTATACTCGAAGTGAGACTATGTCGGCGCCGTAATGTTTTCTGAAGTTTCCAGGCCCTACTAGCAATATATGTGTATTATATATATGCACTGCGTACGTCGTATGACGCGAGCATGGTGTGGGCATATACAGTCGCGGCCATAAAAACCAGGACAGTTTTTTGACCTAATTTTCAAAATGCAAAAAGAAGTGCTGACACTGACAATTCTAATTAATAAATGCCATCAAAAGTCATTGTTTAGATCTGAATGACTTTTGATTACATTTATTCATTAGAATTGTCAGTGGCAGCACTTCTTTTCGCATTTTGAAAATTAGGTCAAAAAAACTGTCCCGGTTTTTATGGCCGCGACTGTATGTATAATTACATAAAGTACATTTTTACTTCCTTTTACTATAAAGGAAGTATTGGATTCACCCCAAAAATTCGAAATTGAGTTTTCAACAGATCTTCACGTTTTAGAGTCCCCTGATCCCAAAAAACATATTTTTTTTCATTGGTCTGTCTGTCTGTGAACAGAATATCTCAAAAACGAAAAGAGGTATGGCGTTGAAACTTCATATATAAGTTTTGTGTACTATGTAGATGAGACAGCAAGCTTTTAAAGAAAATCGCATAACCGGAAGTAGGTGTTTACTCTTGAGATTTTTCAATTTTTTTCGATTTTTTCAAAAACGGCTCTAACGATTTTTTTTAAACTTTACATTTTTACTACATTTTTAATGTGTATTGATGTAAAATAGGTGATTTTCCAGTTGAATACTTCTAAAGTGGGTTTCTTTTGTTTTTTTTTTCTATTTTTTTATTAACTCCTATTTTAAATAAAACACCCGGTATATTATTACATTTTTGAATTCACCTTAAAATTCTAGAGAAAATTTGTCTCTTCAACGAACGCTCTATTTTGTACCGTTTTTGTAGTATTTGTAATTTTTGAAAATTTTTTACAAATGGCTAAAAATTAAAAATGAAATTTTTGATCAATTATAAGAACACTGTAAAAGGAAGTTGTGTGAGTGTATCACACCAGATTTTTTTCTATAATTTTCAAGGTCAACTTTTTAGGGGATAAGTTGCATTACTGCAGGGTCCCTAGTTTTAATAATGTTGGTACATAGATTTTTAGTTCTTTTCTGCCACTAAAAAAAAGATTGTCATTTTGACAGATATGTCATAATTTAATATCGCTTGCTTCATTTTCGCATTTAAAATATTTCTTGGTTTTCTTTGTTTATCTGATTTTATTGATGATGATGATGATTCCATGTTAAAAAAGAAATTTACAAGAGTTCAAATTAAGAAACTTTGACATTCAAAATTGACACATAACTATAATTTTGAAAAAGTTCTACCAACACGACGTATAAAAATTTCCTAGCGTTTTAATCACATATCTACCAACATTGTAACACTTTGACAGTTATTATAGAAAAAAAAACGTACTTTTTTACTTCCTTTTACAATAAAGGAAGTATTGGATCACCCCAAAAATTCGAAATTGAGTTTTCAACAGATCTTCACGTTTTAGAGTCCCCTAATCCCAAAAACATATTTTTTTCATTGGTCTGTGTGTCTGTCTGTCTGTCTGTCTGTGTGTCTGTCTGTGAACAGAATATCTCAAAAACGGAAAGAGGTATGGCGTTGAAACTTCATATATAAGTTTTGTGTACTATGTAGATGCGAGAGCAAGCTTTTGAAGAAAATCGCATAACCGGAAGTAGGTGTTTACTCTTGTGATTTTTCAGTTTTTTTAGATTTTTTCAAAAACGGCTCTAACGATTTTTTTAAACTTTACATTTTTAATGTGTATTGATGTGAGATAGGTGACTTTCCAGTTGAATACTTCTAAAATGGGTTTCTTTTGTTTTTTTTTCAATTTTTTTTTATTAACTCCTGTTTTAAATAGAACACCCGGTATATTATTACATTTTTGAATTCAGCTTAAAATTCTAGAAAAAAAAAATTCTCTTGAACTAACACTCTATTTTGTACCGTTTTTGTAAAATTTGTAATTTTGAAATTTTTTGACAAATGCTTAAAAATTCAAAATCAAATTTTTGGCTAATTATAAGATCACTGTAAAAGGAAGTTGTGTGCGTGTATCACACCAGATTTTTACTTCCTTTTACTATAAAGGAAGTATTGGATTCACCCCAAAAATTCGAAATTGAGTTTTCAACGGATCTTCACGTTTTAGAGTCCCCTGATCCCAAAAAACATATTTTTTTTCATTGGTCTGTCTGTCTGTGTGTCTGTGTGTCTGTCTGTCTGTCTGTGAACAGAATATCTCAAAAACGAAAAGAGGTATCGCGTTGAAACTTCATATATAAGTTTTGTGTTCTATGTAGATGAGACAGCAAGCTTTTGAAGAAAATCGCATAACCGGAAGTAAGTGTTTACTCTTGTGATTTTTCAGTTTTTTTCGATTTTTTCAAAAACGGCTCTAACGATTTTTTTTAAACTTTAAATTTTTCTTACATTTTTAATGTGTATTGATGTGAGATAGGTGATTTTCCAGTTGAATACTTCTAAAGTGGGTTTCTTTTGTTTTTTTTTCTATTTTTTTTATTAACTCCTATTTTAAATAAAACACCCGGTATATTATTACATTTTTGAATTCACCTTAAAATTCTAGAGAAAATTTGTCTCTTCAACTAACACTCGATTTTGTACCGTTTTTGTAGAATTTGTAATTTTTTAAAATTTCTAACAAATGGTTAAAAATTAAAAATTAAATTTTTGACTAATTATAAGATCACTGTAAAAGGAAGTTGTGTGAGTGTATCACACCAGATTTTTTTATATGGGTGTAAGAGATTTAGGTGAGTCGACTTCAAATGTTTTTGAAGATTCTGATGGCTAATTTTCACGACTTCCTGGATTAATACGAGATTAATAAACGTCATAGAGACGTTCAGTCTCGTGTTAATCCAGGAAGCCGTGCTAATTTTTGTCCTGGTTCCCGGCGGATCCAACAGGTGGCGAAAGAGTAGAGCGGTAAAACGTCAGTTTGACGTTTCGTAACATTTAATTAATATTTTGTGTTATAAGTAGTGATGCTGGTAGAGATGGGCGGAACGATGCGTTAGACGTTCCACACGTTCTCGTTCCGAAAAAATACCGTTCCAAAATAACGTTCTTCCGGAACGAGGGAACCAAATGACATTACTGGTTAGATCATTCTAGAACGTTTATTATTATTTTATTAGCGACATATTAATAAGGTATTTTTAAAATTCATTTTAAGTAGGTATTGTTATAATATTCGTGTATAGTCTGTTCACTAAACATAAAAACACAAAGTGGCCTTTGATTTCTAAAATTTCATGAGTGTACTGTCAAAATGCATCTTTTGTCTAGGAATGTACTTACAAAAAGTTACTAAAACAAATAGGTTAAGAGTGTGACATTTAATTAGCATCTGTCATAACTACTTTTAAGGATGTTAAACAAATACTGTGTTGAATACTATTGATGTAGCATTTATTAATAAATGTTTTTATTACATTTTATAAAAGTTCAGGCAAGAATTTCCAGAATAGTATGTACTTTGACACTGAATTAATGATATTTATTAATTGTCATTTTTAAATTCAAAGTCACCTTTATGCAGGTATGGAAACCTTTGCAAAACAAAATACAGAATCCCTAGCAGACAAATTTTACGTATATGCCAACTTCAAAAAAATTTATATGTTTTTGTGTTTACTGAATGGCCTATACCTAAAGAAATATCAGTGAGATTGAGAAACATGTGCACTTGTTTTTAAAAAATTAAATTGTCAGATTCCTTTAGTGAAACTCTTATATTCATGGCTTGATGAAATTTCTATTTATATCAAAATTTTAAACTGTTCTTATTTTTAGTTCTATCAGTAAATAACACCTATTATTTTTCTAAAAAATTTATTAATTTGTAGTTTTACATTTTACAATAAAATTAGCATTTATAATATTTTACAATTATGTGTTTCTATCAATGAAAAAACATAACGTGAAAGAAGCGTTCCCAGTTTCGTCCTTGCTTGCCGAACCGGGAGGATGGAACGTGGAACGGGAATCGTGATTAGTTCCAAGCAGCGACGCCAAACCAACAACACTAACACTGTCTGTTTGTGTTGCGTTCTTCTCGTTTTCACCGTTTCAGTTTTATTCCGTCGTTCCAAAATAACGCGTTCATTTTATGTTAGGAACGTTCCGGTACGTTGCTAAAAAATACCGTTCCGAAAGAACGTTTCGTGCGGAACGACTCATCTCTAGATGCTGGTTTAATATTGTGTATTGGTAAAAAAAGTATCTGTTTTAGCGCCGTCAAATACCGAAATTCAAAAGAAGCGGCAATAAAAAAGGTTGTTTGTATTAACCTAGAAACCACCACTTGGACTATATGGGAGCAACTCGATCCTAATTGAGAAAATATTACTGCTTGTTAGGCTGCAACTCTAACGCCCGTATTCATAGTCGTTCGCCAGCGGATCTCCGGCGACTCGCCAGAGTTTCGTTATGAATAGTATGTTGGTGGCACTGTACGTCTATGTCAAATTCGAGGTTAGCAGGTTAGATTTTGTGTCAGTTTCTGTCAAAACTGACTGAAAACCTAACCTGACCACCTCGAATTTGACATAGATGTACAGTGCCGCCAACATACTATTCATAACGAAACTCCGGCGAGTCGCCGGCGATCCGCTGGCGAACGACTATGAATACGGGTGTAATAATAGCCGTATTCATAGTCGTTCGCCAGCGGCTCGCCGGAGTTTTGTTATGAATAGTATGTTGGCGGCACTGTACGTCTATGTCAAATTCGAGGTTAGCAGGTTAGATTTTGTGTCAATTTCTGTCAAAACTGACGGAAAACCTAACCTGATAACCTCGAATTTGACATAGACGTACAGTGCAGTGCCGCCAACATACTATTCATAACGAAACTCCGGCGACTCGCCGGCGAGCCGCTGGCGAACGACTATGAATACGGCTGTAAAGTATCTGTTGCCATCAAGTTGCTTGTCTATAAAATTGCTGACACCAACATAGAGATGCGATATCCAGTTGTGGAGTACCTCGTATCGCATTCAGCAAATGTTGAAATCTTTGAACAAAAGAGGCAGTTTAGTGCAGTGCGAAATGTCTTCAGAGATTAGAAATACATCGTAATCCACATGCAGTGAAGCGGAATAGACGTGCTAGCCCAGTGTGCGGATGCTTATGTGCGGCAGTTTTAGTATAGTTGAAGTTGGGCTCTACCTACTATCACTGTGATGTTCTACTACAGAATTGCTGTAAATTCTATAAAAACGGGTGGCGATTATAAACTGCCAGGTGGTGGCAAAGGTCAGTCAGCTTCCATCAAAGAGCAGTCCGACCAAGATTATGTGGTTCAACGTATTGTTAAGAACATTCTGGTGTCTGGAGATTTTATGGCCAGTTTGATTTCTACTGTAGAGGAAACTGGTGCTTCTCAAAACACAACTATCCGAACCACGGCCTCCTGGATTAGTGCGAGACTGACGTCTCTACGCGGCCCGCCACATTTGCATAATTTTTGTGATTCTGAGGCCAACCAAGGTTGGTAAAACTGAAAGCGTGTTTAGGAGGTTGCCTCATGATTCGAAAAAATCTGGTGTGATACACTCACACAACTTCCTTTTACAGTGATCTTATAATTAGTCAAAAATTTAATTTTTAATTTTTAAGCATTTGTCAAAAATTTTCAAAAATTACGAATTCTACAAAAACGGTACAAAATAGAGCGTTAGTTGAAGAGACAAATTTTCTCTAAAATCTTAAGCAGAATTCAAAAATGTAATAATATACCGGGTGTTCCATTTGAAATAGGAGTTAATAAAAAAAATAGAAAAAAAAACAAAAGAAACCCACTTTAGAAGTTTTCAACTGGAAAATCACCTATCTCACGTCAATGCACATTAAAAATGTAATAAAAATGTAAAGTTTGAAAAAAATCGTTAGAGCCGTTTTTGAAAAAATCGAAAAAAACTGAAAAATCACAAGAGTAAACACCTACTTCCGGTTATGCGATTTTCTTCAAAAGCTTGCTGTCTCATCTACATAGTACACAAAACTTATATATGAAGTTTCAACGCCATACCTCTTTTCGTTTTTGAGATATTCTGTTCACAGACAGACACACAGACACACAGACCAATGAAAAAAAATATGTTTTTTGGGATCAGGGGACTCTAAAACGTGAAGATCTGTTGAAAACTCAATTTCGAATTTTTGGGGTGAAGCCAATACTTCCTTTATCGTAAAAGGAAGTAAAAATTAAATTCGCGGGTGGGGGGGAAAGTAACTCGTGACGTCATTAGAGACTACATATTATTTCTAACCTAACTTATTGAGATTGCGTTTACGTGTGTTATGCAGAGGAAATAATGCCGAAAGCTTGATGTAAGCAGTGAAAACAGCTTATAGCCTTCCTAATAAGCTTTTTCGAGCAACAACGCGACAATGGAGGGCCCTTGATTGCTTTAGCTGTTGTACAAGAGGTTAGAGGTTTTCTAGTTACTTTGTGGAATAAATGTATAATTATTGTATTATTACATTATAGTGTTTTATTTATTATAGAGAGTTGCAAATGCCTTGCAAGTATGTATACCAACCGTTAGTTCGGTTTCACAGACGGTAAAATCAAATGAACATATCAAAAGCGCGAAGCAGAAAAAGCAGAGAACTCAGCCCGTAGTGGACATTGACGATTTCGATGAAGTAGCCATAAGAAATGTGGTTTATGAAATGTACCAAAACAGTAAGTGAATCATTTACTCGCTATTGCTGAACATTACAAGGATATTTTTTTGTTAGAACAAGATATTACTCGGACATCTGTATTGCGAATTTTAAAGGAAAGAGATATTTACAAGGGAGGAATATCTTCGTTAGAAAAGGTCCTGAAAGATGTAGGATTCCGCTGGAAAAAGGATGATCCACGCAGAGGGCTTATGGAGGTGGATCACATTGCTTTCCGCAGAGTGGTGTCTTTAAGGAAGCACATTAAAAATCTGCAGCAGGAAAAGACCGTCACAATTTGTATACTTACACGAAACGTGGATTTTCAAAAACCCCACTGAAGATGTTTGGGGAATCGCCAAAACTTATTATAATAAGCATATAGGTGAAGATGGGTACGGTGTAGAAAAAACCATAAATATGTGGCAAAAAGCGTTATGTAACAGCTGAAACATGGTCAAATTGTGTTGCACAGGCAGAGGGCATTATACAGAAGTGGGCGGACAGGGAAGTGGGTTTTGACGTAGAAGACATTACTCCAATAATAATACAAGTCAACGATGAAGAATCTGATGACACTTGTGATAGTGATTAATTATATTGTAGATAGTTTGCTGAGTTATAGTGTATTTAAATAAATGTACATTTTTAGTAAGTTTTGTTAATGTTCGTTTTAAGTTATCTTAATAAATTCATAAATGAAGTTATTTAAGTAATGAACAAACATTCGTCATTTTTATAACTGATAGCAACGTGTAATTTTACATTAAGCTAGTGAATCACCCAAGCTACGCTTCGGTGGGAAAGGGTGTTACACGTTACAATAAAAAACACATACAACCTTACCAATTATATATACAAAAATGTTGATAGATGAACATTGAGTATTTGTGATTTAAAATTATACGATTTAATTAATTTCATTTTACTTTAATTTTTCGTATTTTTTTTGAAATTAAAACCGGCCTTTGATCTAATTAGCAAAATTTAAACTATACAATTTAATCGGTCCAGTATCTTCGAAGGAGATAGCAAATAAAGATACATACAAAGAAAGAGACCACCGATTTTGTGGTGTAGATAACCCAAAAATTAAAGTAAAATGAAAGCACAATATTAAGTTATAATCTTTTTCATTTTATTTCCAGCGTGATATTTCTTGAATTTAGAATTTTTCTGCTCACTATATTTATAATTTAAAAACTTCATTCTAATAAATATCCGCTGTTTAACAAACATTTTCAGTATAATATCGACATCATAATATTTAATTTTGAGTTTATTAATAAGTTTTTTTGTAATTTTCTTTGGGTTACTTAAACCGGAAGACATATAATTTTTAAATTCCTCATCCAAATTTTTAATCAGGGCAAAAAACTCATTAGAAGGTTGAATTAATCCACCATAGGACAAATGTACTACCCATGGAGGTACTACCAAATTATCTACTTGTTTTTCTTGTAAACTATAAGTGTGATTGCCATGATGAGGGAGACTAGTTTGAAGTTTTTTGGCTATCCATACTGCTAAATATTGGAGACAGTCTTTTTCTAAATAATCGCTTAGACCGACGTCATGGGGTTTCTTGCCTTCCATGTTTTCAAACGTATCTGATAAGCTTGAAGTTGATGAATCTTCAGCAGGAATCTCAGCGCCAGACTCTCTTATAACTTCACCAACAACATAAATATCAGAACGATTGGTATTTGAATTAATTTGTAGGTTGGTAGATTTTCCCAATATAATTAATCGCAGCCGTTGTAGAGCATGCGTGGGTGTAGGATGATCGTTTAAACCACCTTGTGTTCTCAATTGGCCAAATAGACTTTCTAGCGAATCTTGGTTTAATCTGTGCGTTAATATGTAAGCTATACCATATAGTTCATGTAAATCTTTATATAAATGTTTTACCGAATTGATAGATAACAAGATTCCTTTTTGAAATGTTTGAATGACCCTTTTTCTCTTGAAAATGACTGTGCTATCCAAATTATACATTTGATCTAAAATGGCATTTTGAGCATCAATATTTTTACCATATGCAGATTTAATAATTAGGTCGTGATCGGGTGTATACGAGTTCATGATGTCATACCATGAGTTAACAAGCTCTATAAAATTGGAAACTTCAATTGCTGCATTATTATCGGGATAGTAATGTCTTAACGCTATTGCTGTTGTATGACTCAGTAATTCTGCTGCCATACGAACATTCTGTCTTTTAGGGTTTTCGACAGTTAAATTATTTATTGTTAGTTTAAAGGAGCTACTGATTTCTTGTTTGTTTGATGATATTAACTGATGTAATGTATCCTTATTAATAACACAATTCTTATGTACAAATTCTAAATCTAAATACCAATTCCTAATTAACTTGAGAAGATGTGGGGCATCCGCAAAGAAGTAAATATTTGAACCAGTCAATTGATGTGTAATAAATGGGTTTTCATATGTAACATTTAAATCAAGCCACAGTGAAATATTTGTTGATCTGCAATCACTTACACATTCAATAACTTTAAAACCTATGTGGTGCAGCGCATTTATAACATTATGTAGGATTTCTGGAGTCATCCTTTGATCAAAGTCGACAAAAACAGGAGTTTTCCATTTTCCAATTAAACCTTGAGCATTTACAATTTGCAGTTGTGAATGAGGTTCAATTACCCGGTCATTTTTGACATATTCGTACGATTCAGCAACCTTCATCTCATCATATTGAAGAACTACTAACTTGTCTATTTCTGACATAGTTATTTCTGCAATTTTTAGGAACTGGAAAACAGTTTTCAGTAAACCCTGCTGCATGTCTATTTTAGAAGCCCAACGTTGCAATGTTGAAATTCCTGTATTAATAAAAAAAAACTATTAGGTAATTAGGTATGGTATTTTATCATTTTATTGATATGTTATAACATAATGGATCATCAATTAACCTGGTAATGGATAATTCAAGGAATCTCTTAGATACTTATATGTAACTCACCTTGCTCAAATATCTCAAAGTAAAAGCTTGAGTAATATCCTGTGTTGTCCATTTTATATTTCTAGAACCCTTAATTTTTCGTAATTGAGAAGGCGTAAATATTTTTGGAAAGATACTAGCACATTTGCAACTCTTTGCGACATTAATTTTCTTTTTACAGCTCATTCTTAATAAATTTATTTTTTCTTGCATATTTTGTATTTTCCTATCCTTTTTTGCTGCGTTGATAAATTAGTGAAACAACCAGACACTGCACAAGTCACAGGCATTGTAAAGTTTATCAACAGTTATTTGACATTACGATTTTAAATTTTGCGCGGTTCGTATGACGTCATGAGTTACTTTTTGCGGGGGAAAATAATCAAACAATGGGTTTAAATGGGAACGAGGCAACCTCCTAAACACGCTTTCAGTTTTACCAACCTTGAGGCCAACGTACTTTGGCGCCATCTGTTGGGTTTTTGATAAATTATCTATAACGTAGGCGTCGCCTGCGTTGATTAACAAAAACAGGCGACGAACGTAGGCGCCATGGTTTGCACCATGGTAGGCGCTAACGTAGGCGCGACTTTCTGGATTAATATTAATCCAGGAGGCCGTGGACGTATGCAACCAAAGGCACAAGCGCAATACAGTGACTATATAATCACAGTGTGGCCATACAATTGTTGGCTGGTACTTTTGGATCCAATGTCAAAATCAGATTTTGCGAAAAACCATGGTGATGTAATAAAAAAATAGAATTTTTTTAACGGTGTAACCGACATTTGGTAACAAAAAATTACTAAAGTCAAAATAAAATTTGACAATTCATTTGCTGAAGTGAAAGATTGTTATTAAAAATGACTGATGTCTCAAATACAATAAAATACCACAATGGGGTTTAAATGTTGAAGAAATATGAGTCATACGGTGTCTTCAATTTATTACAATTAATGGAAATTGGAAAGTTCAAATCCAAAACACATATGATATAGCATCATTTGTAGAAATCTTTTCGGTAATTTAATATGCTTTATTAACATCTAAATTTTATTAGATAGTTACATGGGCTAAACCCCAATATAGCCCACTGGTGCTTAGGCGCATGCGCGTGATAATGTGATTCTCAGTTTGTCGGAGGTTCTACAAATGTTCAGGCAATGGAGGCAAAACACGGGAGTCTCATGTCAGACCCAATCTTGACTGCCGTCAAGGTGTGAATTTAAGTTAGCTACAGTTTAAGATTTGTGCGTACTTAGTACAAAAATGCCTGTGCATCACCGTAAAAAAAACAGTTAGTCCAATCGTCGTCTATAATTGTGAATTTGAATTTCCCAATGAGTATTTCTCTTATCCATAGCTTAAAATCCAGTTTTACCACTGGCATAACAGTTCCTTTATGCGCATATTCCGTAAATGTCAAAATGTACCAGTGTGCTATACTAGAGTTTTCCCGATACACGTTTTATAGGTGTAATTTGGCAAAGTACTGAATATTTTGAAGCACGATGAACAACAAAAAGAGATATAATTTAAAATAAGACAATTTCAGACATGCTTTTGAACCCTATAATAATCTATTGAGCAGTTACTTACGAATATTTAAGCAATATAAAACTTATGAAAATATTTATTTCTCTGTTAAATGTTCTAGTTTGTGTGATGTTTATCGTAAATAACTAATTGGCAAACTATAGTTTGGAAAACTCACTGCCACGGGAAAACTAATGGCAGATTGCACTCAAACTTTTGACAAGTTATAAAATACCAATGTGTTATTTTGACATTAGTAACTTTTTATAACTAAACATTCTGTACACTGTTAAAAATGACAATAACTTGGAATCCTTTTGCCTTCAACCAATAGAAAACATGACCACCGTATGGCCACACTGTGATTATATAGTCACTGTAAAGCGCAACGTACTGTAGCGCCTCTACAAACTATAAAAAACGCCTTGAACTAAAAATGCGGCGGGCCGCGTAGAGACGTCAGTGTCGCACTAATCCAGGAGGCCGTGATCCGAACACACGATTTTCAGAGCCAGTAGATATAGAGAGTACCGCCATTCTTTGATCCGTGAAAATGCCGCTATCGCCGCCATTTTTATTCCCACCAGCAATGACTCATTGAGGTATGTCTAAAATTTTACTTGAAATTGGCAAGACTGTAAGTCTATGTCAAATTCGAGGTTAGCAGGTTATGTTTTGCGCCAGTTTGTGTCAAAACTGACGCAAAAACTAACCTGCTAACCTCGAATTTGACATAGACTAACAGTCTTGCCAATTTTAAGTAAAGTTTTGGATTGCCAACAAACCTCACGTTGACGGAATTGTGTTACAAACCTCAAAGTGACGCATATGTCAGAGGAATAAACATGGCGGACGTGGCGGTACTCTCTATATCTACTGGCTCTGACGATTTTAACCCATTAGCGCCCACTGTACTCACCTGAGTACGGCTTACTCTAGGTAGCTGTCACTAGAGTCCCTGTATATAAAAGAGTTGGGACATGTAGGGTGACTTGTTTTGGATCCACAAACCATGGAGAACCTGATTTTTGCCAATTTTATACTTGGTGCATACTTCTTTCAACTAAAACAAATGAAATATATCTTTGCTACATCACATGGTCCTTGATTTGTGGATCCAATGGCTCAACTCTTGGTACATATAGAGTCCCTATATATAAAGAGTTGGGACATGTAGGCGACTCATTTTGGATCCACAAATCATGGAGTACCTGATTTTTGTTGAATTTAAATTTTATGCAGATCATGCATACCTATGGACAACAGTTTGACAACCATTACAAATTAGAATCACATTTTGTGACAGTTGTGACAAATACTTAACAAATATTTTTTATTTGAAAAATATTGTGCAATGACTGGCGGTTCAGCGACTAATTGTAAAAATCGAACAGATCTGGAATATTATTTGCACCTTTTTCTAAGGAATGAGAAAATAAAGCGTATCTGGGTAAATAACGGCCAAATTAAGGATTTTAAGTCAACAAGCTGTTTATTCTCTTAATGTCATTTTTTGGCGGTGGTCTATTAATGATATGTTTTATCGGACTTTTTCCACTGCACTAACGTTAGTTGTTGAGCATTACATTCGTATTCATACCAGATTTACAGCTGCCACTAAACATTCTAACCCCACCCCTAAGATTATAAGCAGAGGTTTTTCATAACACAAGATTTCAATACCTGTTTATTTCTAACCGCAGTTCACTTAAGTCATCAGAAATACTTTTTACCATAACCTGAAAACACACTAGGACTAAAAAAGTACCTAACTAAATTTACCGGTAAATTTTTCAAGTTTTAATAATTCCACATAAATATTATTTTTCTTGCACGTTACCTCAGATTTCTAAATGAATGAATTCTGTGATTTGACACGTCAATTAATGTCATTTTGTTTGTCTTGCATCTTTCAAATATAAAAAAATGAAATATATTATTGCTGAATCATGTGATCCTTGATTTGTGGATCCAATGTCTCAACTCTTTATATATAGGAACTCTAGGTACACTTCTGTGCAATAAAATTAAGTACAAGTCTTATGACTACTTTTCACAATATTCTAATTTGTATAATTCGGGTCTATTTTAATTGCCTAGCAGCAGTTTCAATAAATGATAAAACACCATAACTTGAAAATAACACCTTTATCAAAAGGCCAAATCTAAGAACTTTCCAAAAAAAAACCACCATTAATAAATACAACAAAGCCGTGTGTGCTTAATTTTATTGCACAGAAGTGTACATATAGGAACTCTAGCTGTCACCATCTATCATTTAACAGAATAGGTTGCCAACAGTGTTATAGTGCTGAGAAGATGTCTACAATACCACCTGCAGCCGCAATTTCGAAAAAAGCTGATATGTGACGTCTCACAGAACTTCTAGTTTGACAGTACATATGTAAATTCACGCGTTTACGTCTTGCCTCCTGATTTTTTCGATTTTTTGAAACATTTTGAGTACTAGATAAATTTTGGTTGGTGATTACTCTTTGTTACTAACAGAAGATAGGTAAGTCGTACATATAATGTTCATTGTTATTTTGTTTAGCTTGCAGTATTGTTATAAACATTGCTGTACTCAGTTGAGTACACTGGGCATGAGTATAAGCAGTTGTTCTGTTTTCAGATTTCCTATAGTGGACCTAGGTTTTGACTCTGATGGCACAGCAATTTCGACTTGTGATTTTTATGGCCGTAAGAAGTTACCCAATTTGAATGCTGCAGCTGATTTTGCTGCCTCTTGTAGCTGCAGTAATGTTGATATGGTCATCCTTCCACCAAACCCTGACCCACTGACAGATGAAGAAGATCTAGATGAAGACAATCTGTATTCTGAAGACGTACCTCGTGATGTTCCTGGCAATCTAGAAGTTTTCGTACATCCTTTGGCCAACGAAACATAAATTTGATCGAGCTCGGATTCTGAATGAGACGATAGCGACAATGAGACATTGAGTGCCAAAAGAATAAAGTTGTCTTCTGAACAATGTAAAAGCAAAAGGTCTCGAAAGAAAGATCCAAATTTCTTTTTACCAGACTGGAAAAAAGGCGACGCCAATTATAGTCGTTGGCAGGCCATATCTAATGGTGCTACTAAAAGAGCCGAACGCGTTATTGAAGAACTGAAAAACCTTAGGCCAAGAGAGATTTTCGAAAAACTGGTTGACGAAAAAATTATGCAACATATTGTAGATCAGACGATACTTTATGCCCGCCAAAAAAATAATCATTGGTTTTCACTTACGAAGGAAGAATTAAAAAACTTTTTTGGTATACTTTTTTTGACGGGGTATCACAGATTGCCTAGAGAGCGTCTTTACTGGTCACTTGATGAGGACCTTCATGTGGACATTGTTTCCAAATGCATGTCCAGGAACAGGTATTTGGAAATAAAAACATATTTACATGTAAATGACAACACCCAAATAAATGATGATCGAATGTACAAAGTACGGCCGCTTATGGAGAGGCTAAATGCAAATTTTCAACAATGGGGGGCATTTTCCATCAAGTATTGTCCATTGACGAAGCAATGGTGAAGTATTATGGCCACCATTCGGCCAAGCAATTTATTAGAGCCAAACCTTGTCGGTTTGGTTTTAAAAATTGGTCGCTTTGTAGTTCCAATGGATATTGCTATACCATAGACACATACTGTGGAAAATCACAAACTAATAATGATGATATTCAACTTCCCCTTGGCTCTAAAGTTGTATTGTCATTATTGCAGTGTGTTGATGTACCTAACGATCACATTGTCTTTTTTGACAACTACTTTACTGGTGTACCTTTGCTAACTAACTTGAGGGCACAAGGATTTAGGGCAACAGGTACTTTGAGGCAAAACAGAACAGAAAAATGCCCATTACCAACAGTAAAGGAAATGGAAAAAAAGGAGAGAGCAACTTATGAGAGCTCATTTGATGCCAAGAATGAAATCCTTTTCGTACGTTGGTATGACAACAGTGTATGCACGATGGCTACAAACTATGATACTGTGGCACCTATACAAAAAGTATAACGTTGGTAATAATTACAGAATTTCCGTTCGGGGAAAATAATGGTATTGGGTACTCATTACTTCTATGATAAATGTGGCATTAGTCAATGCATGGAAACTCCATCAGTTGGTCTCCGAAGATAAGATGGATCTGCTTTTATTCATAAGAAACATCACTCGCTATTATCTCAGATTTTCAACAAAGCAAAATGGAAAATTGAGAAATAGTGCCAGTGTTCCACAAGATATTGTGCAAGATGCTAGGGTCACTATCCCCAAAAGATCCCTAATCAACTTCGTTGTCGTGTATGTCACGCACGAGTAAGGGGGCAATGCAAAAAGTGTGTTATAACTCTGTGTATTGAAAAACAATGTTTTGAAAATTTTCATACAAACTAGTGTATCATATGCCCAGTGTACTCGTTTGAGTACACACTTCTAGTTTTTTTCTGAAACATGTTTTTTATGTTTTTTCTATATTTATGTGTTCCAAGAAGGTATTTGAACTATTTTGTAATAAAAGTTTTAAAAGTTTTGGGCTAGTATTATTGTGGGCGTTAATGGGTTAAAATAGATTCCCTTGAACAATATTTGAGACGAAATAACCTGCATATTCTAGAGATCAAAGAAGCTTCCAATGAAGGAACATACAGACCAAGTTCTTACAATTTTTTCGCTTCCAATCTTCCAATCCAAGTTCCCAAGAACGCAATTGAAAGAAGTCGTAGATTGAGGAGCAGGAATTCAAGTATACCTACAGTGGCTATATAAGGACAGTGTGGTCAATTTTGGTCCTGTTTCTGATTGGTTGTTTTAAAAATCGGCCATTAAGAGTCGTTTTACGAAATCACACATAGTCACACAAAATTGCTTCTAAGTCCTTTATTATTGAAAGTAACCCCAATATGAAGTGAAATGAAATAATCCTCATAAAATTCTACAGTGTTCTGTATAAGCGAATGCCGAATTTTCGTTTGCATAAGTAAATGTTAACGAGTTAAAGTGAAATGCGCTTTGCGAAAATTGCTCATTAGTCCAAATCAAAAGCTATAATAAACTATATAAATGTCTTAATGCCAAAGATTATTGCATCAAATTAAAGAAAATTTATGGGATACGTAACACTAATAAATATTCTATTCCTCTAAATTAACTGGTGAGATAAATACAATGGTTTAATTATGAATATCAAAAAAAAATTTTTTTGTTGAGTGTTTGTACGTAATCTCTATGTTGATCAACACAAAACATAAATTTTCGTTTTCTATGTACGAAAACACAATAAAGAAGATACTAAAGAACACCTTGACTTACATTCCAATATTAAATTGCTCGTTAAAGAAAATTTTTAATCGCCGGCGACGATTCTTTATTACGTTTCACATCGCTTCTTGCCATGTAGATTTGTTTAAGTAATATTATTGACATTTACAAGTGAAATCAAATATTTTAGTTTCCACAAGTAAATTCTAAATAAATACTTGCGAAAGTTAAATTACTAATCATTAATAATTTAATTATTAACAATTAAATAGCGTTTTTAAGGTAAGTAATGTAACTACATTTTTTAGTCATATTTAGGTTATAATAGATTACTATGAAAGAGGATTTTTTATCTCAAAAAAGTTATAATTTTATTTCTTTTTAGATGCCTACTTGTTGTGCATGCGGCTGCTCGAACAAATCCCCAGATTTTTTTATGAAAATCGTACGACACTCATCAATGACCAATAGAAAAATTAGTTCACGAGTCGTATCCAAGACAACAAAAAAATTTCTTGGAAATTTTTTGTAGGTAGATCAGCCTAACTTTGAGGGCTTGTATCGTTACGATTTTCTTACCGAATCTGCATTCGAGCATTAATTCATATCCGGAAATTATTTTTCGTGCATTCAACAACGTCCTAATTTGCCCTCGCGTCCCGCTCGGGCAAATTAATACGACGTTGTTGGAACGCACTCAAAAAAAATTCCGGAAAGAATTAATGCTCTTATGAGATTATATGTGAAAAAATTTCCTAAACACCCTGATAGGAGAAAATTGTGGGCTGTCAAAGTCAACAGAGAAAATTGGTTCCCTACAGACTGCTCTGTTCTTTGTGAAGTAAGTCATTAAGATACTAGGTTACCCATCTATCTGCATTAGGATTGTTTGCTTGGGTGACAGGATCCATCCAGGTTGCTTACAGTATAACTCTGTTAGAATCCTTCCCCATGCCATGCAAATAATATATGTCGCCAAAGACTGTGTTGAAAATGTTGATTTATTCTAAATCTGCGAACCAATCTTCAAAATTGGTAAATGGAGGGTACAAAATCGACGAAAGATATTTTTGTAAGTTCATGTTTTAGTGGATTGATGTGGATTTTTACTAAATTCAAGATTTAACCTTGAAAGTATGATTTTAGTCAAATTAAAGTCCCAGCCTTTTGATGTTTTCATTTTGATTTTAACGAAATATGCGGAATTTTGAAAAACATAATTGAAGTTACAACATGGAGATTTGAAACTGAAAACTATCAGTTTAAAGACAATTTAGCGAACTAACAACATTTAATTTTGTAGGTACATTTTGCTCCAGAATGCTGGGAAAAGACTCGAGTAGATGGAAAAAGAACGTTGCGTTGCAATGCAGTCCCTACAATTTTTAACAACTCTAAACAAACATCAAAAAGAAAACTACCGGCAAAAAAATTATCTAAAAAACGAAAGTTAGCTTTAGATCCGGAGCCCGAGCCATCAGATTTGGAACACGAATTAGCCTTAGTGAGTTTATTTTTTGTTCTGCGATTTGAAGCTGGAATGAAACATTTAAAGGTGAATTGAGTGAACTAACAAAATTCAATTTTGTAGGTACATATTGATCGAGAATGTAAGGAAAAGAGGCAAGTTAAAGGGAAAAGGGCCGGCGGTGCTTCGCAGCACAGTCCCTACAATGTTGAATGAACCAAAAGGAAAACCACCGGCCAGAAGACTATCACCTAACAACCAACAACCCAATGCAGAGTCAGAACAAAAAATAGTCCCCGTAATTTTTATTTATTTTCTCTTCGTTTTGTGTACCCCTCGTTTTTTTTTAAATACATACCAATCAACCAAAAATTTATTTAGTTTCGAGCATTTACATGTATATATATTATATAATATATAATATAATTCTTAGTTTCAGTCAGAACCAAGTATAACGCCATCGTCTAGCCAGACATCTTCTAGATCACCAAACATAACGCTCCACATTGGGAAAAGAACACTAATGGAGAAACTTTTAAAATACACCAGGGCATATAAAAAACTCTTATCCAGACATAACGCTTTAAAAAACAAACTTCGTAAATGCAAACGGCAAACTGGGAAACAACAGTGCAGTATAGAAAAATGTTTAATAGTTATTTACCTAACAAGTTCGGGAAGTAAATTTTCCCGAATGAGCACTTTGTTTGCAGCACGACCGAAGGGAGTGCTGCATGTAGGGCGAATTCGGGAAAATTCTTCCCGAAAGCGGTAGGTACAATGTTTTTTGTAACGAATAACTCAAAATATTTAAAAAAGTTAAAAAAATATTATTTAGTGTTTTACAACTTTACTGAGTTGGCAGCACAAATTACTAAATTTTTATACGTATCCTAGCACCTGTTAGCTTTTGTTGACGTTTACAGCGCCCCTGGAACACACAATTGCCATAGTTTTTGTGGGAAACTAAAAAACACCCCGGTGCGGGAAAAGTCATTTTCGGCGCATCGGGAATGACCGGGAAATATGAATTTTAAAATCATGAGTGCAAAAAAGCAGTTTTCAAGCTTTCATAGCCGCCGCGTGTGGTGGCTAACCGATACTATCAAAAGAGCCCTAAAATTAAAATTTGCTTGTGGGACTAGCGGCTATGAAGAACTTATCCGCCAAAGCTATCCTCTTCCATCTCCCAGAACATTAAGAAGAAAAATACAAAATATTAATTTCCAAGCAGGGGTCTTGTATGACGTTTTTGATTTTTTAAAATTGAAGGTGGAGCATTTTGAAGATGAAAGAGAAAAAGATTGTGTCTTAGTACTTGATGAGATGGTAATAACAGCTGGACTAATATATGACAATACTACTGGGTCTTATGTAGGAAATATTACTATCCCTGAAGCTACAGGGGTTGCCACACATGCTCTCGTATTTATGGTGGGAGGTATTTCAAGTCGCTGGAAGCAAACTGTTGCATACCATTTTACTGGTGATTCAGTTTCGGGGGCACAGTTGAAGGAGATTATTTTTGAAATTATAAAAAGAGCTGGAGAAATTGGCTTAAATGTCATAAGCATCACTTCTGATATGGGAAGTTCGAATCAATCTTTGTGGAAATTGTTGGGAATAACAGCTGGAAGGCATTCGAAAATTCAAAATTCTTTTCAAAACCCTTTTGATGAAAATTTGAAAGTAGGAGTAATTGCGGATCCGGTCCACTTATTTAAAAATATTAAGTCGATGATCCTGTCTAATAGTTTCATTGAGATACCCGAAGAAATTGTTCAGCAATATAACCTTTCCTCTAAAACAGTGAACTCTTCCCATTTCTATGATCTGGTAAAATTTCAGAAAATCTAAATTTTAAACTTGCCCCTAAGCTTAATGAAAGTGATCTAACCCCTACTCATTTTCAAAAAATGAGAGTTTCGACCTCGACCAATGTAATTAGCCATTGTGTTAGTAGTGGTTTGAAGTTTTTGGCTGAAGAACTATCAATGCCGGAATATCGCACAACCGCTTGGTTTATTGATCAAGTTGAACGGTGGTTCAAGTTGATGTCTTCAAGATGCCCACTGTTCGCTTTAAGTAAAATCAATATAGACACATACAAAAATGCAATAACTTTCTTAGAAAATTTTATGACTCTATTTTCAACAATTAAAATAGGCATGAAGGGATTCTGGAAACCAAGCCAGACTGGGGTTTTGATTTCTACCCAGTCAATTTTGGAAATTCAAAAAAGGCTTTTGGAGGAAAGAGGTTATAAATTTCTCTTAACAGGCCGGTTTACGCAAGACTCCCTTGAAAACTTATTTAGTCTTGTGAGGGCCAAACAAGCAGTCCCCAATGCTCTGCAGTTCAAAATAAATTTGAAATTGATCATGCTTTCACAGTATATGAAGGATGTATCTAAAGGAAACTATTTTGAAGATGATCGAAATGATTTTTCCGATGTATTGGATAATATAAAAAAAAGACCTACGCTTATCAAAAAGCTTTTTGTTCCTTCAAATAGCTCAACCAAACCCCTAAATTTAAATATTGCAGAACTAAATTCCCTATACTGCATCTGTGGGTATTTAGTATCTAGCATAAAGAAAACCCATCGTACTTGTGAAGCATGTATTGCTGCTCTGGGAGGCCACACTCCATTTGATTTGGAATATGACAAGTTAACAAAATTAAAGAGGTTCAACGACGATTCTCTTTTTTTCTGCAATAAAAATACGTTTAAATTTATTTTGGAACTGGAGAAAATTTTTCAAAATTACATCGGTGAGATTGAAAATCAGAGCGATGTAGATGCAAAATCTTTTCTGGAATCTGAAATGAAAAAAGTTGAAGCAGAGTATATTCCCAAATGCCACAACATCAAGAGTTCAATTATTAGTAGATATACAGTTTTTCGTTTGAAAATAAATTCCACTTCTTTAAAAAAATTGACGAAAGATAAAGTTTTCAGTAGTAAATCGCTAGCTGCTCATTTAAGCAAATTATAGAATTTTAAATGTAAAAACTACAAAGATCGCTGTTTGAATTTTCTAGAATCACATTTTAGTATGGATATAATCAAATCATAATGTTTCCTCCTCCCAATAAGCTGTAATCCGTTTTTATTTTATTTTGGAACCATAATCTTGTTTATTGGCCCTCGATAGCGGGCGTAAAATGGCTTTTATGGCCCTGGGGCCTATAGAGTTGCTAAGCAGTATAACAAACACCAACAATGTAGTATTACAACACCACCGATCTGCATAAAAACCATAGCACACCAAAAATTCACAGCGCCGGCACAACGATGACGCAGTAGTCTGTAGTCAAAATACTGAATCCTTGAATTTTGTCCATTTTGAGAACCAAAATATTGTTACGTTCTTAAACGTTCGGGCTATTCAAAATTATACGACAAACATGGATTCAAATATTTATTTACACAATGAATTATTACGATTATTGTTATTTACAAACACACGAGAGAATTATCAAGCAGATTACAAATTACTTTTAAACTACGGCACTATTTCTAACAACTATTATTATTTATTTATATCACTCTTAAACACTAACGATGTATTTCTATTTATCTGGTGGTCTATTTATTTATTTCACGCGTTTTATTTATCTGGGAGCTCGCCGCTCTGATGTTGAATTCGAACTGCCGCAGAATTATTTCAGAACCGACTCGCATCCCCGCTGCGCGAGTTTTTATATTTCACTGGAGAGGTTCCAGAAACTTCTCGGCATTCACCGGAAAATCCAGATAAAAGCATGACGCATCTGACCTCGGGCGCGCGTGAGTCACGCACTGCACCTGGCTCCAGATTTATCCGAAAGTCTGGAACTCTGTGACACATCACACCTGCTCCTGCCGGCAGCCTCTGATTCACCCGCGCACGTCTGCTCTCAAGGCCGTTCTTGCGTTCGTTACAATATAATAAAACGTTGTATGTACCTAATGTGCCTAATCACAATATGGTCATCCTCGTGGATACGAAGGTGACCTAGAAGAAAAAGTAGCATATATAATACTATAATAGGACAAGTATCTTCGTTGCAATGAAAATGGGCCGGTCACACTATGAAATAACGAGCAGAGCGATGATAGAATAATCAGATTTAACAGTGAAGACTGGTTCGGCAAAAGAAGTAGGGGTCGACCACAAACCAGGTTAATGGATGACTTAAAAAGAAGCTACAGTACAGTAGCTCTTTGTTGTAGTTTCCGTTGTTGATCTGTATTTAAATAAAAACGAATAATAGAAATTGTTAAACAACTACGTTGTTTGAAGAACCTGTTCCATAATTTAAGCTTTCAAACTATTTTTTCATAGAGTTTGATTTTAAGGACATTTACAGTAAGATCTTTCCCAATTAGTACATTTGCACGTTGAAATACATAATATGTATGTATTATATGTAGAAGTATATGCCATTTTCATAACAACGCTGAACCAAAACGAAAACCATAAAAACGAATACATTAATCAACAAATTCAATCGTGAACGAAAATACAGAGAAAAAAATAAACCAAAAAATATACAAAAAACTGATCAAAGATAAT
The DNA here is from genome assembly GCA_940337035.1 of Agriotes lineatus. Taxonomy (NCBI): domain Eukaryota; kingdom Metazoa; phylum Arthropoda; class Insecta; order Coleoptera; family Elateridae; genus Agriotes; species Agriotes lineatus. The sequence goes on along the minus strand of CALNHX010003486.1, from coordinate 92,511 downwards.
AAAAAACTAAACATGCAAAGAATATGGAAGCACTATATAAAGATTTTCTAATTTTAACAAAACTAGGAGTTTAATTAAGTATTTGCATCGCAGTCAACGTAATTTGTAAAATGAATGTTCCACTGCACATTTAACCACCTCACATTGCACAAATTTGAAATTCCGTTCGTGGGTACCTATACAATATCAAAAAAAGATAAATAGAATACTTGGGACATATAATGAGCAACGAAAATACCAACCGTTGCCACTAATTATCCAGGGTAAGGCTGGCTGTAAGGTACAGGAAAAAAGAACCGCGGGAAGAAGGAGAATCTCCTGGCTCAAAAATTTTCGTGTATGGTTTGCGAAAAGAACAATAGGTATCCATGTTCCGGGCAGCAGTATCCAAAGTTGAGATAGCCTGGATGGTAGCAAATCTTCGTTAGGCGACGCACCATAAGAAAAAGAAGGGTGTACAGCGCTATGCAAAGCATCTCGGAACTTCAAATATGTCCAGTCCGTATAAAATGACGTTTATGTCACAATTTAGCAGGGTGACGTTTATCTTACAATTTAGCTAGCGTTGCACAGGACAATACCTAAGGGCGTGGCTACAGTGGCTAGGCGTGGCTGGTTGCTGTAGAGACGACTCTTAATGGCTGCCTTTTTTAAAATTGACCACACTGTCCTTATATAGTCACTGAAAGTATACCCACCCCAGTCATTGTGAAGTTTGTTAATTATAACGTCCGACAACAAATTTTCAAATCAAAATTCAAATTAAAAGAAGACCTAACAAAAGCCAGGCAATCATTTCTGCATTCTGCTCAACAAATATATGTTTTTACCAATGTCTGGTTACTGATGGCAAAGTTTTTAAGATTCAATGAGCTACTGCGTTACCTACTATTCCACATGAAGCTGTATTTATATTTTTAGCATGCTGCTTGCTGTAATTAAGTTACCGGTATAAGTATCTTTAATTTAATTTCTTATTGCAATTGCACATTAAATTAGTTACTTAATTATATCTTATATTTCTGTTTTATTAAATAAAGAATCATGAATGATATCGTTTCTAATTTTCAGTGTGCGCACCTGAATGCAAGATAATTCATGGCAAGTTTTTCGAATATTCGTGACCATGTAATTGATACAAACTACGACTCACTAACTGTAAGTGAAACCAGGTTAACATCTAATATATCTTCCTATGTGGTGGCAATAGATGGCTACTGCTTTTTGCGTCGTGATCGTACAACAAGGGGAGGTAGAGTTGGCATATAAGTACGTTAAATTATAATTCAAGCATTATGTTATACAAGGTGATAATGTTATTGAACAGTCATTGATAGTGGTAACACTTATAATGCCATGAGTAGTCAAAGTTGTTGACTCTTTTTGCGGTGGTATCACGAATGTTCATTGCGCTTTCATACGATTAATCCGAAGCGTAATATACATGAGTACTGATAACACTGCAAAAATAATCTACTTAACTTTGACTAAGAATGGTATTCGACGGACTATTCATCAAACTGAAACCATTTTTTTAAATTTGTTTATCCTGAAATTGAGTTGTACCAAAGAGCATATAATGAGAAGAGACTCAGCGCTGGGCAGTATTAGCGTATAGCTTAAAATCTCCCGCCCGCTAGGCTCCCAGGTCTTATCCCTCTGGCAGGAGGGATCCCAGTTAAACAGCTCAGAGCAAAACCATAATTCTAGAATTCGTTGGTTTAAACTAAAGTGCGGTGTTGCCAAGGTTAACACAACCTTCGAACGAAAGTAACTTGGGTTACAAAACGCGGACAAAATTTCCCATTGTCTCTTAGCCAAAACAGAGTCGGGCGGTCACCCACATAAAGTGTCAGATTTCACAGGCCTCACAAAATCAGCTATATTAGTTTTGTCAGCATTATAGCAAAGAGCATTGAGTGCTCTTTGATTATAGTATATCGAGTGGTCAAGTAATTATCAGCTCTAGTTTACTGTAGTTTCATAATTGCGTGCATAATTTCGAAAAATGTTTTTAATTGTGAGAAATTAAAAAACACCGTAAAATCAATAAAACATTTATTATTTCAATCGCTCCCTGAGCCGACCTCCTCCGTTTGTTTACAGCTTCTTTCAAAAGTGTCACTTAAAACAGGAAACAGACCATTGGCAAATCTGGGCTAGATTTAACCCGTCCGACAACAAAAGACATCCGACCCAATGGCTCTTAAAGCTAAGGGTAGAGTTATTTATGGCCTTTTACTACTGTGCGTAAAAGAAACGTCATTATACACAAATAAGCTACTAAATGATCTTAAATATTATAACAGCATTATTTTTTGACTTAGGTAATTCCAAAAAACCTCCCCTATCTACATCATTTATCATTATTTTCAAATCAGATATACTGGAGCTAGAGTTCGTATGATATCAATTTGATATTCAGCAAAAAAATCGAGGCACTGCTAAATAAATATGACCGCTAGACGATTATTTTAAAGGCGGCACATTCCATGCAAAATGAACGGTGTATTTTGTTTTCTTTGTCAACGATCGTGTTTGCCGCGCCGCCACACGTGCAAGACTGCTATAGGAAATTCAATTCAAGTTATAAACAAGTTATTCTGTACAATTAAAATTTATTTTTAGTTAATAATATCTCGAATAAAATCTGTGGAACATCGTAAAATGAAGCATTCATTTCACTGTAGCCTGCCTTATTGAGATGACAAAATTGGAAGTTTATTTTTAGAATTATTATAATGTACTATTGTTACCAAAAAAAACTAGGACAACGTTTTTTTAGCTGTGTGAATTTGAATTTTTAATTTGCAACTGATATGTGATTAACTTTCAAATTATTTCAAAACGTCACTATCAATCATGCCTAAAGTAAGTTCAGTTTCAATAGCTAGGAGTAATGCTGGCATACAAAACGGGGTAACTATTCAGCAAATTGCATGTTAATTTAGTTTTATAACTATTTTATATTGTAGCTTTTGATATTACAATGTTATGACATGTAAATAATTCTAACCTGTCATATGACAGTTTCATAAGGTCATTTAATCAACTAAAACAATAAAAAAGCATGGCTAATGGATTTGGAGGTTGTCCTAGTTTTTTGTGGTACCAATAGTACCTTTTGAATTATATTTTTGTGAATGCTGTTAATCATAATTTTAATAAAAAGAGAAATGACATAATGTAAATGAGTTTCGCAGGTTAAATTTCTAAAATATTTCATAATTGTTATACATTCTTTTTGTATATTTACAGTTACACTGTTATATAATTTATAATTTTCATAAAATGTGGGAAATTGTTTTATCAAAATACCTATAAAAGCATTAAATTCGTTAGATGGTCGTTTTAAATATTTTATGTGACTAACATTATATAATCTCTAGCGAAAATAAATGCTTCATTTTCTTTATTTATTAGCTGTAACTCGCTAGAACGGGTAGGTCAATATCTATAAATAAATACGAGAACCGAGACAAATTGTACTTCTGGCTAAAATAGGTACTCTGTTCTTTGCTTTTGGGTTAGCCATAAATACTTCAAACTTTTCTAATCGACTTGAAATATTGGTCACCATTTAAATTAACTATTTTTATAACTTTTCAATATTTTACCTCCCCCAGTAACCCACTGCCATAAAAAAAATGAAAAAGCATAGTAGGCCTAGTTAACGTTATTAAATAAAGTTAATCAGAATCACAAAAATAGTCGAAATGTAAATTATTATTTAACTTGCTATTTACATTTACAGGAACATAAATTGACAGCTCATGTACTTCAATGAGAGACAACCATTGAAATTTAATTCGTTTAGATTAAATTAAAAATTACGTAGTTTGAATAATTTTTATTTTAAAAATACATACGTATGTATACTTAATGTACCTAATTATTTTATTTTATTGTATGGCTATTCCGTCCCTGGTTGCAGTTGCTTTATAAGTAAGAAAAAAACACGAAGGTTACATATACCCTGGACCAGATAGGGCGTGATGGGCCATTGTAGTACATGAAAATAAAAGAAACACTTACTGATCTGAAAAATAACGGAATATAGTATCTCACCCGGGGTTACCCCCCTCCCCCCCCCCCTTCCTGTCGTGAATGGATAATCAAAAACGAAAATGATTATCTATTTTTCAAAATTTCTTTAAAATCAAGGGTGTCATATGATCCTTGTAAAATTTAATCAACTTGGGTAGCATTTTATCGGTCCACAAATCAGCATCTTTAAAAATCTAAAATTGACAGGTTAATAAATTTATTATAGGTGTAGCCACGATACACCTAAACACGGTATGCCAGCGCGCATGCTACTTCCATCTCTCTCTTACACTGTGACGTCACTTGCGAGTCAGATTTAAACTTCTTACTTGTAAACTACGTTAAAGCAGTAACATAGATATAAAAAACTAATAAACACACAATTACGGCAAAATTTTTACTTCAGGGGGTTGTAAAAATAATCTACCTAATCAGTAATGATTGAGTAGGATAGAAACAAACAGCAGGTTCATATAAAAAGTATATTTTTAACAGTTTTTTATTTTGCGCATTTTATTATCTAGTTTTCTACGACAATTTGCTAAACTAATTTTTCTATTTAAATCGCGTAACCTAATATAAGTTCTTGTCCTAGCCAAGCACAAAATAACCTCTTTAGGAACCGCTTGTTGCACCTTTGAATCGAGTTGCAAAATTGTTTTTTCACATAGAACTTTAAACAAATTTTTTCCATTTGCCAAAGAATCACCGTGCATTTTATAAAGTTCCGCTTCTAAGACCATGGTAACATTCAATAGGTCATTGTTTGGATATAGTAAATTCCCTCGGGAGATAAAAGTCACCCAGTCGTCCGTTACATTTTTTAAATAGATTTTTCTTGTTTCTTCACCTAAATTATATTTTCCCCTATATTTATGGGCAACATATCCTGCTATATATATTAAGGCATCTTCATGGACACTCGTTTTAAATTCATATTTATTTAACAGTTCCATATTTTCATCGTCGACTTCACTGTCGGGGTCTGGATAGAAGGGCTCAATAAAAGAACATTGTGTAAGCAATATTTCTGCTTTATCTTCTAAAGCTAAGGGAATTTCTTGCTCGAAATCAATATTCAATTTCGCAAAAGCATTTTCTGATAAACAAATATCTTGAGTGATGTCTTCAACTGGTGAACTTAAAGGCTGAAGCAGGCACGGTTCTTCAAATTCTTCGGTGTTTTTATTATTAGTAAAAACTGCAACTACCCATTGGGACGAAATACCGCTGGTTTTGGGAAACCGAAAGTATTTAATATCCGTGCCTTTAGTTTTTCTGTTGGTGTTAGTACAACCACAAACTGCACAATTAACCATTTTAGTTAATAATAATAATCAATCACACCAATAAACAACTAATTTAGTCAAGGTGTATGTATATACAAAAGAGCGAGTTTAACACTAACAAATAATATTACACTATAAACAACACAACGACGACAATAAAACAATAGAATGACAAAAAACGAATACTAGAGACACGTTGTTACGTTCGTACGTATTACAATACTAAATTTAAGTTAGTTCTGAATGTCTCAATGGTCAACTTCAAACGAACGACTCGCAGATGACGTCATGCGCGGCCAAGTCGGTTTTAGGCTAAATTTGCTGGCATACCGTGTTTAGGTGTATCGTGGGTGTAGCTATATAAAATACATTAACAACAAACCATTTCCACGAGCAAACCGTGAGGCGTCCACACAATAAAATAGCAGAGCTGTCTGTCAGTTACTGCCAGTTGGCCCTGTATCTGATAATAGTACTTATGCGACCTTTTTAAAGTTGGTAGTCCATTTTCAGTTGCATATAAGACAGTTTTTTGTTATCGATGGCATCCTCAGGACTCATATTAGCTGTGCTTTTAGGACATTTAATTTCAACTAAATGACGCCGCTGTGTCACTTTACGAATAAAGTTGTAAATTACAGGTAAATGCTTCAATAGCATCCAACGTGTTTCTGAATAACTTTAGAATGGAGCTGACCGAAAAACGTGAGAAGCAATACAGAAATATTTACACATTGAAGAAATGTAAGTACAATTACGGAATTAAATTCATAATCAAATTAGAGCTTTAATTCCCAGTATGAAAAAACGCATTACTGATTCTGTGAAATACTTTAGTTGTTAATTATTCTTAAGAATATTTTTGTAAAAGCTTTTATTCCTGACGAATCAACCAACTTACAGTTAAAAAATAACCAAGTCGGGCACATAGTTTAATATAAAATTAATATATAAGTAATTTAAGGTATATTGTTGTTAGAGAAATCACGTGAAAAACGGTCTTTTTTGTTTTATTAAATGAGACATTTGTCTCACTGGTTGCTAGTAACTTAAATATTACAACACAACATGTTACGTGTCCCGATTTCTAAGGCGCCGACACGTATGAAAGCAACTATTTTTCACTCATTTTCTTGCGTTAATCACACTGCAAATTCATGAAAAAAAGTATGACTTCCAAAACTAGTTGCACACATAACTATTTAATATTTTTTATTTGAATAAGTTTCAACGCTCACACTGACAGTCATAAAACGAAATTTGCCTGCAAATTTTACTGCTAACTTTAATAAAACTACGTCTAGGTACTGTTTTTGTAAATTAAAATGCGAATAATAATTTTTTCGTTGACCGCTTGTTAATTCCTAAAAAGGATGGATTAATTGATGTCATTAATACACTGTTTTTGATTAATACACTCTTTTTCATTAATTAACTGTTTTTGTGATTTTGACGTTTTTATGATATTTCGCATGGAGGTTAGTTGTACTAATCAAATTTTTCACCACAAAAAAAATTTTGTGGCAAACGAAAAAAAATTGTAATCAACGCGTTTGTTAATGGGCGATTAATAATCTCAACTATTAAAGGCACTCACTCGCTATCGCTCGTTCGTGCTTTAAACAGTTTCGATTATTAATCGCCTTCATTAACACACTTGTTGGTTAAATACCTATTTCCACAACAGTTATACAAAAAGTTGGCCAATGATATTTTTTAATAAAAAAGTGTTACGAATACAACAAAAAAATAAGTAGTTCCTTTATTTATTAGCTGTAACTCGCTAGAACGGGTAGGTCAATATCTATAAATATATACGTATACGAGAACCGAGGCAAATTGTACTTCTGGCTAAAATATGTACTTTTTTCTTTGCTTTTGGGTTAGCCATAAATACTTCATTTTTATTATTAGTAAAAATTGCTGAAGAATGCTTCCTCAATATGAACCACCGATGCCACGTATATAAGGAAAAAATCGGTAACATCTTGATTAATTCTACTAGTTAAAAAGATATTCTACTTTGTAGCGGCTATCTACATATTGAAATAATTAGACTTCTGTTTGATAATAATATGCCCTTTGAAAATGGAGAAGTGACCGGTGTTTGCCTACTCTTATTAATTAATTGAACTAACTGCGATGTCTTGTTTATAGTATCTACTTGCTTATCTAAATCAATGCTAATAAAACTATTTTTTAGGGCACTCTATAAATTTGACCTTGAATTCATTATATCGAACCAATCATTAAATATTTGCATTACGTTTGAAATTTTTTTCCCAAGGATAAATTAACGGTAAATGTTCAGTTCTTCCTAAATACGCAATGGCTTTTGCAACGCAATTGGATAATAATTGAACAGCTAGCCGTACTTTTTGTCTCTGGGACCTTTTAACATGTACCTAAATGATGCCGGCTAAGTTTGTGGGTAAGCGTTAATTCAGAAACTAGCAACACTTCAAAACCAAGCTTATTAATTATTAAATTATCAAAAATTAATCTCGAATCTAAAATATGGTAGCGACCAAGTTTTATGAGATGCGTCGCATCTGCAAACACATAAATATTTAAAGAATTATCACTTGGATGTCCAAAAAAAACAAGTTTTTTCGTAGCCAATTCCAAACTCCGATAATAATTTTCTATTACTGGGGCCCATATGACTTGCAATTGCCACTACATTGTGAAGATTAACAATAATTTCATTAAGAATTGTACGTGTCAAAAACGAATAATAGAGACACGTTGTTACGTTCGTACGTATTGCAATAATAAATTCAACTTCAAAAGTTCAAATGAACGGCTCGGGGATGCTGTCAAGTCGGTTTTAGGGCGAATTAGCTGACATACCGTGTTTAGGTGTATCGTGCTACCCTTCTTAGAACGCCTAGTCATATGAAATAACAAAACCAAACATTTCAACAACTCGTATTCGAATATCTTGATTGTAAAATTCCTTCTATTTTGCCCATCACTACTTCCTTCTCAGAACGCTATGAGAATGTGGCAACATGGCCAATAAATCTTTGTGCTGGGATAATTTTATGGTTGTGCCAGCTGGTGTCAGGTAGAAAAGTCCAAGGGACGTTTGCTCGCTGCAAATATATTTGAGAAATGTGGGTATGCAACCCAATTAACAACCAATACGATCACAGCCATAAGCCTGAGTCTCTTCTAATTATATGCTCTTTGGTTGTACCTTTTCTTTTAATAAATAAGTGTTGTTGTTAGTATATGTTGTAACTATTAATTACTTTAAAAATTGTTGATTAAAACCACTAGTAAAAATCTGGTGTGATACACTCACACAACTTCCTTTTACAGTGATCTTATAATTAGTCAAAAATTTCATTTTTAATTTTTAACCATTTGTTAAAAATTTTCAAAAATTACAAATTCTACAAAAACGGTACAAAATCGAGTGTTAGTTGAAGAGACAAATTTTCTCTAGAATTTAAGGTGAATTCAAAAATGTAATAATATACCGGGTGTTCTATTTAAAATAGGAGTTAATAAAAAAAATAGAAAAAAAAAACAAAAGAAACCCACTTTAGAAGTATTCAACTGGAAAATCACCTATCTCACATCAATACACATTAAAAATGTAAAAAAAAATGTAAAATTTAAAAAAAATCGTTAGAGCCGTTTTTGAAAAAATCGAAAAAAACTGAAAAATCACAAGAGTAAACACCTACTTCCGGTTATGCGATTTTCTTCAAAAGCTTGCTGTCTCATCTATATAGTACACAAAACTTATATATGAAGTTTCAATGCCATACCTCTTTTCGTTTTTGAGATATTCTGTTCACAGACACACACACAGACAGACACACAGGCAGACAGACCAATGAAAAAAAATATGTTTTTTGGGATCAGGGGACTCTAAAACGTGAAGATCTGTTGAAAACTCAATTTCGAATTTTGGGGTGAATCCAATACTTCCTTTATAGTAGTAAAAGGAAGTAAAAATTGTCAATATAGATCATTTTTGTTGGCTCAAAGACGTCAAATCTTGTATTTTTATTGGTCACTTTTTGACAGATAACAAGTGAATTGAATAGTGACTTGGAATTTTTAAATTGTCTTGATAATACATTAATACCTATACATAAATATACGGTACCCCCCCACCCAAGAAAAGCGCCCTTCCGTGCTTTCCAAGAATACTTCGACACTCAGCATCATTCCGTTTTGCTAATACAATGAAATGTTATGAACCAGTTATTTATCAAAAAAAACCCAAAACGACGACCCTACCTCAAAAGTTGATATTGCTTTCATTTTCGGAGAACCTATCGTATGAAAACGATACAAGACTTCAGGAAGGTTCCTGGCGATCGGAATCGTGTACACATACAAACATACATACACCGCACAGCACCTTTAGGCACCCCGCAATACGAGGGAGGGATATAGTGGGCTGGGGTCTTCACCAAAAGATCTGCACGGCCGAGACGGAGATTTGGTATAGTGGGTTCATTAGTCGGTTGGCACGAATTTTAAAGATATTTGACTCAGAGTGGTTTTCGATATGAGGGAATTTCAATACTTCGTGTCGAAGTAATAACATTTTTTTGTCTAGGCATTTTCAATATATGTAGATTTACATAATTAATTTTGAACAAAAAGTAACATCTGATTTATTATCATTTATAGATTGCATTGGCTTCAAACAAATCATTTTGTATAAATCGAAAAATTGTTTTTCGTATATACTTCTTGCAGGTAAATTGCGATACGTGTTATTTAAATTGCATGGTTTTGGTTATAAATAAGGTATTGCTGACATGGCTGTGTGAAGTTTATATATTTCTTATTAGCATTTTCATTTTGTTCTGTAAACTTAATTTGCCTACATATTTTTACTTCCTTTTACAATAAAGGAAGTATTGGATTCATCCCAAAAATTCTAATTGAGTTTTCAACAGATCTTCACGTTTTGGAGTCCCCTGAACCCAAAAAACATGTTTTTTTTCATTGCTCTGTCTGTGAACAAAATATCTCAAAAACGAAACGAGGTATGGCGTTGAAACTTCATATATAAGCTTTGTGTACTATGTAGATGCGACAGCAAGCGTTTGAAGAAAATCGCATAACCAGAAGTAGGTGTTTACTCTTGTGATTTTTCAGTTTTTTTTTTATATTTTCAAAAACGGCTAACGATTTTTTTCAAACCACATTTTTATTACATCTTTAATCTGTATTGATGTGAGATAGGTAATTTTCCAGTTGAATACTTCTAAAACAAGTTTCTTTTGTTTTTTTTATTAACTCCTACTTTAAATAGAACACTCGGTATATTATTACATTTTTCGTAGAATTTGCAATTTTTTGAAAATTTTTGACAAATGCTTAAAAATTCAAACGCAAATTTTTGGCTTATTATAAGATCACTGTAAAAGGAAGTTGTGTGCGTGTATCATACCAGATTTTTTTACTACCTACTTATAAACCGTTCAATAGTTATTTGCCAGATAGGAGGCCATGTTAGGGTGATGAATTTCACCATGTAAATATGCTGTCAGTCATTAAGAAAAGTTAGGTTATGCCCATTTTATACAATATAATTTTATGTTAATATACAAAACGTGGTTGCCAGATTTGGTTTTGGATTTTGTGCCACTTTTATTATTGGTTAAGATAAATTTCATGAAAGACAACTTTCTGATTCTGAATACAAGTCATACTTTGTTGAGTAGGCATAATGGTATCATGAAAGTCGTTTTTTTATTGTAATTATAAATTGTATACAATAGTATATTATGTAATGAGTAGGGATGCACCGATACGGGTTTTTTGGCCGATACCGATATATCGGCCGATACCGATATAATCGAGGCCGATACGCCGATATATTCTCATTGCTCTCTCCACTACTTTTTGACTACATGCAAGCACGTGTGCGCCGCTGCTTGCTTGATTCGGGCGGGGTAATCCCCTAAATACGAACTCTAGGTTAGGTTTGCTTATGGAGGTGTCTTCTTGTCATTTCGTTTTAATAACGCAATTTAACACAGTCATTTTTTTTCTTGACCTAGTAGTTAGTATTGTTAACAATTTCTGATGATGCAAGACCTTGAAATGGCATCGCCTGATCGAATGTTTTTGCTGATGGACCGAGCTCTGTGGACTAGTGGTTACCACGTCTGCTTAGTATTCGAGAGGTCGTGGGTTCGATTCCCTTGGCCGCCTTCTTTGATTCAGGTTTTTAGGTGGTTTTCCTGAGTTAACAGAGTACCTTCTGTGAAGCGAATGTCGGGGCAGTACTTCTCCACCTTTCCTGGCCTCTCTTGCATTCTTCACCCATTCTGAAATATTTTCGTTATTGGATGAAGAGGGACGCAAGGGGCCCCCAGCTGGGAGAATTTAAATGACCCTGAATCTTTACCTTTTTCTTTTTTGCTGATGCAGTGCATTCCAGAAGCTGGAAGGTATTTCGCTGCATGGTGCAACACACTGGATGGAGAGCCTAATGTTCTTACATAATAATTTACAAAAAATGAATTTTCAATATTAGATAGTAGTTATATTTTATACTCCACAATGATTATTTACATTTTATTGTTCATTTCTTATAATAAATATTAAAATATTAAATATTGAAAGGAAATTCACTTTTGCCGATATATCGGCAAAAAGGAAGGCCGATATGACCGATACCGATATATCCCTAATTCGGCCGATATAATAATAATAATAATAATAATAATGTTTATTTTCAGAAAAAAATAGAAATCTTACATAATACAAAAAAAAATAACGATTTTCCTGGAAATTCGAGGGCAGTCAGATGACCTCCAAGAAACGGAGGACCCTGCTCTTCCCTGCCACCGACAATATAATATAATAGTAATTTGCTTAACAAAGCGGCTTTATTAGATTATAATAGTTTAATGCCCGATCACCCACGAAGAAACAAAGTATTGTGAATAACAACATAAGATACATAACAATAATAAAAATATGACATAAAGAAAGAGTAGATAATGAACACATATATAGATGTGTATACAGCATTATTCAATAATTGTGGAATTGATAAAGAGCCAGTTTTTAATACGATGTTTAAATGAAGTTAGTGGTAAACATTTAAACAAATTAGGTACTGAATTGTAAAATTTTGAAACGGAGTAAGTAAATGATCTCTTAAAAAATTCAGATCTATGCGATTTACAATCTAATAAACCTCTATGTCTTAAATTCAAATTATGTATATCAGTACGAAATGTAATTTTACAGTAAAGATAAGGAGGAGTTTTTGTCAAAATTACTTTATGATAAAATACCAAGCAATGCAACATACGACGTTTTTCCATGTTGAGCCAACTAGTTTCTACTATTTTGTGGGATATATGTTCTCGGCGCCTAACACCGTGGATAAGTCTCAAACAGGAATTCTGAACAATTTGTATTTTTCTTTTAGTTGATTTATCGATACAGGGTCCGTACACGGTATCACAATAGTTAAACTGTGACAACACGAGAGATTCGCATAGAAGCGTTTTTATTTTCTTATTTAAGACTTGTCTATTATTATAAATTAATTTAAGATTTCCATAGGATCGACGTATACAGTTATTAATATGCTGACGAAATCTAAGTGAACAGTCTAGAGTAAGACCTAAATTTCGGGCACTGTCTTTAATAGGAATTATTGTATCATTTATTTTGATTTGAATTAGCGGCAATGCTGCAGATCTAGTATTTCTACCACCAAATAAAATAACCACAGATTTGGCAGGATTAATTTTAAGAGAATGGGAAGCGGCAAATTGTACCAAGTTGTTTAAGTCATCATTAATAAAATTACAAGCAGCAAGGGTATCATTAGGGTTGAATGAATAATACAATTGCGTATCATCCGCATACTGATGATACACACAATGTTTTAATATTTTACAGAGGCCAGAAGAATAAATTATATAGAGCAACGGACCTAAAATAGATCCTTGGGGTACACCATATTTAATTGTTATACAATTGGACTGATCATGCGGCAATATTACACACTGTTGCCTGTTTCGTAGATAATTTTTGAAAAATATGCCGATACCGAGTATCGGTATCGGTGCATCCCTAGTAATGAGTGTATAATGTAGGCCAGTTTTATTAAAAGGCCGCCGAAACGACTTTTTAAAAAACGTTTATTTTTATTTTACAATGAAATATAACATTGGAAGCACACAGCTAGCCGCCGGACAATATCGTACATCTAGCTATGATACGAACACACTGGAACTTATTGACTGACTGGAGCTTAATTAAAAGATGCAAACTACTTGTATATATACTATGTCTAATCAGCTAAGATAAGCATTATCTCCAAAAGGAAGCCTGAGACAGGAAGCCACGTGCCTTCAAGGTTTGCAGACTTGCAGTTTACACAAAGGAGCTATTATCTTATCAAGGTTGCAAGCTTGCAGTTTACACAAGGGGCCATTGTCTAGCTACAATGTAACTGGCCATATTACACGAGAATTGTTTAGAACTCGAGCGAACGCAGTGACACAACCTTAAATTGTACGTTTGATTTTCAAAACCGGAAAATAGTATTTTTATCATTGTGTGTAAAACCTAAGGTGGATAATGGACATAGAAGACAGCAAAAATGAAATTTACTGTACTCCACCAGACATCACAAATGCAGCAAAGGCAGTTTCGTTGGAATTGCTACCAGAACAATCGAGAAAAAACTATGAAATTGTGTACAACAGTTTCAACGAATGGCGGCTAAAAAACAAAACTTCCTCCTTTTATGAAGATACTGTGCTCGTTTACTTTAAGGAAATAAGTGAAAAATTCAAATCATCAACGTTGTGGACTCACTATTCGATGCTCAAAAGTGCTCTCAATATAAAGCAAGGATTTCAGTTTCAGTAAGATCTGGCCTGTCGCTTTTATAATGCCTGTAGGCCTTTGTAATTTTCAGTTTTGTGTCACCTTTAATTACTTTTGGCATATTGCTCTAGTATTACAATTTGACAGATAGGTATCCATAACGCTGATGTCCATACATATTATGCCTAGTGGCAAACAAGGTATGAAAGCACTGGCAACATTGCACGTTTAACCTCAAAATATCAAATTAGACACTTTCGTGAGCCTCCTGTACATAACAGCTGATTCTGACAAAGTGTCAGAAAGAGATTCTAGGGAGTTTTAATTTTCTTAAACATAAAAACAAAATTCCATGTCTACCTACTTGGCAAATAACTATTGAACGGTTTATAGGTACTTTGAATAATGTACCTTTTGCTCAGTTGTGTTCTGTGTATAGATTTGTTTTTTAGTCTAAAATTATAAGACAATCCTATTCAAAATTAAAATGTGCTCACATTAAGATACGTTCACTGGTTGCCAATTTTGACGCTTTCATTTAACTTGCTGGCTGTCTCTGAAACTTGATTTTCTGATTATGTAACAAATGAGATTTTTATTGAAGTTTATAATATCATACGAAAGGATCGCAAACTTAAAGGTGGAGGTGTGGGTGGCATTTTATTTATGAAAATTTTTTTCATATACAATTTTAACTACTTCCAACGATATTGAACAATTATAGATAAGCATCGCCCTTTCAAAATCGTAAATATGTATTTGAAGTATTATACAACCCACATCAATAACATTACTTAGCAGTTGTCAGTTCTACAATAAATAATAATAACGGGTGTCTTAAAATGAAATACATCTAGTATGCTTTGAATTTCCCATAATGCAATCTAAAATTTTACTTGGAATTGGCAAGACTGTAAGTAATTCAAGGTAAGTAGGTTAGGTTTTGCTTTAGTCCGTGTCAAAACTGACGGAAAACCTAACCTGCTAACCTCGAATTTGACATAGACTTACAGTCTTGCCAATTTCACGTAAAATTTTAGATTGCATTATGGGAAATTCAAAGCATACTAGATGTAATTCATTTTAAGACACCCGGTACAATACCTGTTACAGATACCATTAAAAATGTGGGTGTAATCCTTAATGAAATTTTTATTTTAAAAAACCCATTTAAACGTTTACAGAGCTTATTGCAATTTAAAAACTACTTTCTTAAATCGTATTCAACACTAATATCAAAGCCACATTATATAACAGTATGGTGTTATCTCTGGGTAATTATCGTGATGTGTTGTAAGAATTTTGTATTGATCCGCAAGATAAATCCAAGATCCAAAACTTCAAAATGCATGTTCGTCATATATGATATAAAAAATATAGTAGAATACCCCATAAATTAAGATGCTCACTGGATAATAGCTATTTAAGTAACAAGGAATGTAAGGACGTATTAACATTTGAGGTAGGCACATACAAGTGAAGGCAAAGCAGTGGGTTGTTGCCTGCCGAAAATGTTAATAGACGATACATTCCGAGTTATCTTATTATATTTTTTCCTAGAGTTAACCTTTTCCTTACAGAGCACATGTTATCTTAGGTGGTCTGTCAATACGGGGCATTTTAATGGATTTCGTATTCGTACGGCCTCCGTAATTAGGCTAATTGACGACGTGTCCATACGGTCCTAGTAAGTAGAGCGTTTTGATTTTGCTACGCAATCATACGGTTATCGTAATAGAAGCACACAATAGAATTTATAGTTATGTTTTTTATTACCATACATATGACAAACAGGTATTGCAAGTAATAAAACAAAGTTATATTACATACCGTGTGTCCACAGAAGTACGCACCATAGAGATAAGATAATGCTAATAGAATATAAATATCAACCAGTGCTATGACCACCGTCCCTTTTCTTGTACCATTTATAACAATATTGTTTCATACAGTGGCGAGTCAGAAGCCAGAAAACAACGGTTTAGCATGCCGGCGATCACAGCATTAGCCGATCTTTCTATTCTATTTGATTATCCCTATGGTGCGTCCTCCCGTGGACACACGGTATATATATATATAATTACTAAGAAGTATTAAGTAAAGATTTCTTGGTATGAAAAATTTCGAAGCATGGAGTAACACAAAGGGCACTTCTGCACGGCTCACACCAAAAGGTTGTTTTCCTTTCGTTTCTTGTTTTTGGAGCAGACAATACACCTGCGAACTGGCGCCCGTTTGTTTGGCTCATTTGGTAGTTTAGAAATAAAGTGTCTTCCCGTTAATCGTAAAGGATCATCTCTTGTAAGGCTAGTTTTATGACTTGAAGCAAGATCTGTTGCATTTGCTTCAATTAATTCTCTTACTGCCGGTCTTATAAAGGCCATTAATCTGACGTTAACTTTAATTCTCTGTTAAAATAACCAAAAGCGCATCAAAATTTGTTTACTAATGAATAAAATGTCATAAGCACTAACGTTTTGATGCGCTTTTGTTTATTTTAACAGCGAATTAAAGTTAACGTCAGATTAGTGGTCTTTATAAGACCGACAGTAAGTAGTTCTAGTTGAAATTCAGCTAGAGGAATTTTAGTTCTCTTGAGTTCTTGATATAGAAAATGTGAGTTCAAAAGGCAGATGTCCATCAGATGAAAAAATACTTTTTTGTACCATTTCACTATTTTCCTGCTCTCCACAGAACTAAGCATCATGTCAGTTTTGTCAACTCCTCCCATGTTTTTGTTATATTGTATAATACAAGTTGGTTTCATGATTGCTTTACCGGTTTTTCTATCTTTTTTGCCAGTTTCTGACATTCCATAATCATGCCTTGTAGTTATCATCCAGATTTCACGCTTGTCACACTATTTTAGAGCTAAAATGCTTTCTGTTGCTCCAAATGTCATTTCGGATTTTTGTAATTTTACTTCCATTTTTGGCATAAACTTTCTATTACGCTTGACAGTACCACACAAGTTTGTTTGTTTGCTGTGCAACAAATTGGCAAGCGTTGGACTTGTGTACCAGTTGTCGGTGTACAATGTGTGACCTTTTCCAAAATACTTCGACATTAGTGTGGTTACAATCTGTCCTGATTTGCCAATAGCTTCATCGCCTGCTTGAATTTCATCAACTTCAGTATGAGCCCCGGTATAAATGATGAAATCTAAACAGTATCCGGTTTTACTATCACATATCATGAAGATCTTCACGCCGAATCGATGCCGTTTTGACGGTATGTATTGTTTAAAAAAAAGCCTGCCCTTGAATAGAAGCAGACTCTCATCGATACATACGTTTTCATACGGCGCAAAATTCAGACCAAATTTTTGTTTTAAATAATCGACAACAATTCTAATTTTGAATAACTTATCCTGACCATTTCCATTTTTATTGTCGCAAAAATGTAGTAAGCGCAAAATTAGTAGATAACGATCTCTTCTCATTATTCTAGAAAATATTGGAGTATAAAGGAGAGGGTCTGTTGACCAGTATTCCATAATTCCTAGCTTCTTGGTTCTTGTCATGAGCATGGAAACCGACAGAAAGCAATAGAATTCAATGGTAGTAATTTCTTGAAATTGTTTGTTTCTCTTGGCAAACTTTTCATCATCTTCTTTCAAGTAGGTAAATTGCCTATTACATTCAATTACAATGTTTTCAACTAGTTCTTCGGTAACAAACGTTTTAAAAATTTCAAGTTTTGTCGATGAGGCTACAAATAAAATTTACGCAATTGAAGAGAAAAATAAAAGTAATTATAATAGCTTACCATTTAGATTTTGGTTTTTAGAACCGCTATAATTTTGCTCTTGAAAGATGTGCACATTTGGCTCAAACTCCGGTGAAAACTTCCAGTCATACACATATCCAACATCGTCCTGCTCTAGCTGGTCATCGTTATCACTTTCCTGGCCGATCTCTTCGTGTTGTTCAGCTAGATCATTGTCGATGTCACCGTCATCTTCATCGCTTTCACCGCTACTTATTACTGCAGTATCGGTATCATCTTCATCGTCAAACATGCATTTATTGGCAAGTTCTTGTAGCTCCTTTTGTTTGAACGCTTTATTGCGAAACATTGTATTCTGTATTTACATCCACACACAATAACAGACTGTAGGCTACTAAATGCACTGTAGGCAGAAACTTGCATTATGTGCATAGGTAGTGTCACCCGATCTCCAGTGATTGACCAATAAAAAGCAGGAAATTGGCGGGAAACTGCCCGCAATACCAGCCGTGAATGTACGTTTCCCGTAATCTAAACTTACATTAGGTAACACAGATGGTTGAATTCTTGCCACCTGAACTTCGCTGACCGATCAAAATAAATCGCAATCATTGCCAGGAAGCTGCCTGCAACAGCAGCCGTGAACGTATGTTAGCCGTAATTCAGCTAAACACAAATCTAATATACACGGTATCCGTTGACTTACGTATAAATAGTGAGGCCGTATTGATACGAGATTCGTAAGGAAAGGGTTAAAAAAAATCGTTTGGTTTGTCACCTGTCACCAGGATTAATTTTCGTGAGTCGTGTTACTTGTGAGTGTCACATCACATAAACACCTGCAATTATAAACAAAACGTCTAGGTCTGTATCTTGACTTGTTAATTTTATTATCCTAGGAACTTAATAAATATTATACACCAAGTGAATTAAACATATGTTTATTCAAGAAAAGATTTTGGGCTCACGAGCACGCAGTGCGAGTGAGATCAAATCTTTAAGTTAATAAATGTTTAATTCACGTGGCATATATGTTTTTATTCAATTTTGACAGTTTCAAGTGACATTATTAACTCCATAACAACCTTCATAAACACTCTATGATTCACAAGAGAAATAAAAGCGTTTTAATTCACTAGAGAATTAAAAACGTTTCAATGAAGAACAACATATTTTTATGATTTCTACAAATACTTACATTCAATTATTCTTTCTCTTTGTAGTGTGTAATATATAATTATCTTAATTTGAATATTTTTAATGTCATTTATTTACAATTTTGTGGCTGTAAGCAGGTGACAAACGTCACTTTGACGTTTGGCACATAGTAAGTGTGGTGTTTTATTTGTTGTTTGATAAGTGATTTAAGAGCAGCAGGCCCTATAAATTTGAATATTTTAACCAATTGAAATTTCGAATGTTTTTTACTTCCACTTTGACATTTGAATTATTGAAGTACATTTTGATTAATTATTAGTTGCATATATAATACAAGATTACTTACTAAAGTTATTAATAAATTATGTTTTTACTTTGTTTCATTAAAACTACGATTAATATTTAAGTTTAGCAAAATAACATATAATTTGTCATAACCTTACTTACAAATTTGACCGTTAGGTACACTCAGCTGAAATGGCAGGTACTTAGTACTTATCAAGTACATTCAAAATTTTGCATTTGACACTGTAAATGTCACAGGAGTTACCTAAATGGATTATATATTTGCCTAAAACCAACTAGTTCAACTGGAGACTGCTTACACCTGTAGTTGTTACAAAAGCAGGTAAGTAAACTATGTGTTCTCATGTTCTGTTAGTAGTACCAGTACATAGTGGGAGTTTGTCCATTTATTGGAGGTAAGAAGAATATTAAAACAGTTGCTTCAAATTGTTTAATTGTGTACAATTACAAATTAATAGTACTCCATTTTACAATTTTTGTATTCTATTATTGTTTTGGAGCCTTGATTTTCTTCGTAACAAAAACTGTCTTTTCTGAAAACAAAAGCATATTTCAACAAAAATATTTTTTAATCATATACGAAGTTCTAATACACATGCATCGTCAGATATTTACGAGTAATCATAGGTATTATCATAACCCAATGCTCTAAAAATTTTACGTAACTTTTAACATCACTTTAGTCTCTTTTAATATTTATTATCCACTAATTAAAATTGATCTACATACCTTAACAGTATATGGGAACATCTCTCCAGTCTTTCTCAATGAATTGAATATACTACAGCATTTCTTGATTAGCACATAGTAAAAAGATAAGATTCCATGAACTTCCTTTTGCGCTCAATGATATATAGCTGGACCTCCTGGAAACAAAAGCATGTTTTAACTAAAATGCCATTTAATATTATGTGAAGTATTAATGATCGGGAAAGATCAGGTGTCAACAAACAATCATGGTTATCATCAGAACCTCCTAGTGGTGATCATATACATAATTTCTCGTAACTTAACAGTTTATTACTTTCTTCAACATTTTTAGATAACATCAGATTGTCCACAGCAATTCAAACAATACTACAATGCAAATCTGGCAATAAAATTACACATTTAGGAATACGTTATTACATGTCAAAAGCATAATTAACTTGAGAATTACTTGGTGTAAAAATGTAGAAAAAACCCTACTTCATTGGAACACGGTCGCTGTGTGAATGCAGTATTAGCGTTTAGAAGGGAATCTGTATTACCAGCTGGGAAATAACAAGGGTTTTTGTTTTGCCGAAAAAGGTAGCGTCCTTTCACGACAGGATTTCAGTGTATTTAATTGTGCTTCAAGCTTATCTCGTGGCTTCAGATGTGAATTGTTAATTGCGGAAGCTTGCTGGTATGCAGTTTAGAGAATTGGACACATTTTTGGGACTTCGACATGCATCTTAGGATAGTTTAAGAAACATAGAATCTCCCTGTCATATTGGCTTCGCCTGTTTCTAGACAAGGTAGGTATAATTTCAGGTTTGCTGGCGTTGGTTGTTTGCAACCGCTGTCCAAAGCCGTTTGGGGCCCTCCGGTTTACATCTTGAGATCGCTTCTTATAGCCTTCTCCAGGCAATAGATCATCACCGCAGGCATAAGCGCAAACACCCTCAGATAACAGTGCAATTTAGTACGTGATGTTTAATGATTTTTGTAACACAATTTTGGTAAAATAAACTGTGACTGTGTCTGTGTCTAATAGAGAACGCCACCTTTTATTGGCTTGATATTTATTGGTGTAAATATAGTGGACTAATTATTGCTATGATAACTTAATTTGGGGTGCCCCTTTTTAGTAGGGAATGCACGATAATTATTTATAATAATTTTGTACTGGTTATCATATGTAGCTTTGTTTAATAAATCAAATGCATAGACTTATATCTTTCAGTACTCAAGTTTGCTACTGCTACCTTCTATACCTCAGATGTTGTATTAATAAATGTTGTGATTTACTCTGAGTTTCTAAATTCTTGTCCTATCTGAGTCGATTTGTTGCAATTGTAAAAACTTGTTTACGCTTATGTTAATCAGAAATTATATCATTTATACTCTAGTAGTGTTACAATATTTGAATTATAATTAGGGAAACTAAAGTGAACCAATAAGAACGCTAACAATATTTTGCAACATAATTCCAACTACAATAAAATACTGCTATGTCTTTGGTATATAAAATATAATCAATAACCGTTCATCAACATGGGCCAAAGCTGTCATCATGTAAAAAACTGATGTTGAAATTTACTCAACTATTGCTTACCTTTGCTGTTGCAGGTATACATGTTTATTTTGGTATTTCTAGAAGTAATACAGCAGAGGATCCACACAAATAAATGAAAGTTGCTGGCTTTAACTTCTTCAACTTTTATAGATGCCATAAATGGTATACTGTATTCAAACAATACTACAATGGTAATCTGAAAATAAAATTATAATTTAGGAATTTATTTTGCAAGATAATGCTAACTCTATTATAATAAGAATCTCAGTCTTTGGAATATAAAATATAATCACAATAAGTGTTCATAAACACGGACCAAAGTATGCATCATACTGATAAAAAAAATTGATGTTCAAATTTACTAGACTACTGCTTACCTTTGTTTTTGCGGGTGCGAGTAATAATGCAAAGGATGTTACATTTAAATGACCTACGATGCTGTAGTTTTATTCGCTTCTTCCGCTTTTGCCAGTCGGTATATAGCAATTCAGACACTACAATGGAAATCTGAAAATAAAATCAAATATTTAGGATTGCAATTTTCAAATATGTTTGTTTGTAGAGGAATGTGGTTTTTGTCAAAACTAATTATTATGAACAAAATATAATGAAATAGTGTAAGTTATTTGGCAATACAATTTAAACCGTATTCACACTTTTGAAAAAAATATTTAAATGCTGTTGCACACAGCTTTAGTTAGTAAAAACATAATGTCCGACGCAACCCACTCAAATTTGCTATATTTATAAGCAGTTCTAACAGCAATTGCTTCAAATTAATTTCCTTTCTAGAGAATCCGAGAAAATTAAAACATTTCTCAGAATGGAATAGAACGGGAACCCAAACTCAATTCAAGACACTCTACCTATAAATATCGTCTTCCAATTTTATGGTATCGATCTTATGCTTGTGCATCCACAATGGGGTTTGTATCGGCATTCTCGAGTAAGTAAAATTAAGTGTTCTTCTCATGTATCTGTTGGTGGTACCAGTACAACATGAATTCGCCCATTTATTGGAGGTAAGAGGAATATTAAAATGGTTGTTTCAAATTGTTTAATTGTGTACGATTACAAGTTAATAATACTTCATTTTCCAATTTCTGTAATCTCAATTTACTGTGTATCTACTCGTATGTATCCTATTCTTTTGAAGCCTTGATTTTCTCCGAAACAAAAACTGAATTTTCTGAAAACAAAAGCATATTTCAACAAGAATATTTTTAAGTCATACGATGTTCTAATACACATGTAATATCAGATATTTACGAGTAATCATAGGTATTGTCATAACCCAATGCTCTGAAAATTTTACGTAACTTTAACTTCACTTTAGTCTCTTATATTTTATCCACTAATCGATTAGGATCATTAAAATTGATCTACATACCTTAACAGTATGTGGGAACTTGTCTCCAGTCTTTCTCAATCAATTGAATACACTAGGATTTCTTCATTAGCACACAGTAGAAAGGTAAGATTCCATGAACTTCTTTTGCGCTCCATAAAATATAGCTGGACGTCCTGGAAACAAAAGTCTTTTACTAAAATGCGTTTTAATATTATGTGAAGTATTAATGATAAGGTAAGATCAGGTGTCAACAAACAATCATGGTTATTATCAGAACCTCCACGAGATAGTCATATACATCATTTAAAGTTCAATATTCGTAACTTAACAGTTTATTACTTTCTTCAACTTTTTAGATGACATCAGATGGTCCACAGCAATTCAAACAATACTACAATGCAAATCTGCAAATAAAATTACACATACGAATAAATTGTTACATGTCAAAAGAGTAATTAACTTGAGAATTATTTGGTGTAAAATGTAAAAGCTGCTTCTTCATTGGAATATGTTCGCTGTGTAAATGCAATATTAACGTTTGGAAGGGAATCTGTTTTACCAGCTGCTAAACCACCTGGGAAATAACAATGGTTTTTGTTTTGGTGAGAAAGGTAGCGTCCTTTCGCGACAGGATTTCAGTGTATTTAATTGTACTCCAAGCTTATCTCGTGGCTTCAGATGTGAATTGTTAATTGCGGAAGCTTGCTGGTATGCAGTTTAGAGAATTGGACACATTTTTTGGACTTTGGTCTGCATCTTAGGATGGTTTAAGAAACACACCAAAATATATAGGGACATGAAATGTGAGAACAATGCGAAAACTTAGCAAAATAGAGCAAATTTAAAAAGAAATGGAAAGGTACAGAAGGGAAATAATTGGTCTAAGCGAAGTAAGATGGAAAGGCTGTGGGGAGGAATACATGACAGAAAATGGGACAAAAATGATTTACTCGGGAAAAACAGATGAATCTGCAAAACATTTGAATGGAGTAGCATTCATGTTAAGAACAGAAGCAAAGAACGCACTCCTTGAATGGACAGGAATATCAGACAGGATTGTAACGGCCAGATTCAAAGCCAGGTTTAACAATATAACGATAATAAATACATATGCACCAACAAATACGAGCAACAAAACACAAAAAAAATGAGTTTTATGAACAACTTCAAGGAACATTTGATGAAATAAATAAAAAGCACAAAAAAGAACAAATAAAAAATCAATACCGTGAAAATTTGAAAATGGAATGGGAGAAACAGGAGAATGTAGAAAACTAAAGTTGTACAGAAAGTATGAACCAAATACAAAACGAGCATTAAACACGCTGCAGAACTACTGGGATATAAAACAGCCAAACTAAAAAATTGGATATCAAATGAAACATGGAAGAAAATCGAAGAAAAATAAGACAAAATACTGGTAAGCACAAATGAAAATGAAAAGGAACTACAAAAAAGAATTAGAAAAGAATATGGAGGTTAAAAAAATTGTAAGAAATGACAAGAGAAAAAGTAAATAAAAATTAAATCAAGCAGTAAAAGCGACTAGAAAGAATGATATGAAATCCCTCTATGATATAATAAAAGAAAATACAAGAAAAAAATCCGTAGGAGAAACAAGAGTGAAAGATAAAAATGGAAAAACTCTGAAAACAAATCAGGAAATTGAACAAAGATGGGTTGAATACTTCGAGGAAATCTATAAGAAAACAACAATACACGGAACAATCCTAGAAGAAATAGCAGAAGTAGGAGAGCAGATTAATGGAGAAATAGATATGAATAAAATGGGAAATTATAAGGCATGAAATAGAAAACACCATAAAAATGCTAAAAAATCACAAAGCAACCCGTGGAGACGATGTACCAACACAGTTTATGAAAAAAAGAGATAAAATAACATAAGTCATGATTTATAAACAAATGAACACAAGAAAAAATTCCTGAAGAATGGAATACAGGAATAATCCGAAATATAATCAATAACAGTTCATCAACACGGACCAAGGTTGTCATCATGTATGTCTAAAAACTGATGTTGAAAATTACTCAACTACTGCTTACCTTTGCTGTTGCAGGTTTGCGTGTTTCTTTTGGTATTTATAGAAGTAATACGACAGAGGACCCAGATAAATAAATGAAAGTTGCAAGTTTTGCTAAATTCTTCAACTTTTATAGATGCCACAAATGGTATACAGCAATTCAAACAATACTACAATGGTAATCTGAAAATAAAATTGTAATTTAGGAATTTATTTTGCAAGATAATGCTAACTCTATTAAAATAATAATCTCAGTCTTTGGAATATAAAATATAATCACAATTAAGTGTTCATAAACACGGACCAAAGTTGTCATCATGTAGATTAAAAAACTGATGTTGATATTTACTCAACTACTGTTTACCTTTGTTGTTGAAGGGATGCATATCTATTTTGGTTTTGTAGAAGCAATACTGCAGAGGATGTACATTTAAATGTCCTACGATGCTGTAGTTTTATTTGCTTCTTCAACTTTTGTCAGTTGGTCCATACCATTTTTTGATTAGCATACAGTAAAAAGGTAAGATTCGATGAACTTCTTTTGCGCTCGATAATGTATAGCTGGACTTCCTGGAAACAAAAGCGTCTTTTAACTAAAATGCATTTGAATATTATGTGAAGTATTAATGGTAGGGTAAGATCAGGTGTCAAAAAACAATCATGGTTATTATCAGAACCTCCACGAGATAGTCATATACATCATTTAAAGTTCAATATAATATTCATAACTTAACAGTTTATTACTTTTTTAAACTTTTTTAGATGACATCAGATGATCCAGAGCAATTTCAACAATACTACAATGCAAATCTGCCAATAAAATTTCACATTTAGGAATACATTGTTACACTTTATTTTATTTTATTTATTTATTTTGTACTCAGCCAACAGCCGTTAAGCCAATTATAGGCGTCGCTGTACATTTTATGAGGACTTCCAACCCCACTAACGACAGTCATGATGTTGTTATGACTGCCGGGACCAACTATTTTCGTGATAGCCGTATCACGAGGCGCCGAGAGAGAGCGTTGCTTAACTCTACTGATCGAACATGGACGCTTGTTCAAGCTACACCACCCCGGACCTACATGTCAAAAGCATAAGTAACTTGACAATTATTGGTGTAAAAAGTAAAAGCTGCTTCATTGAAAGACGGTCGCTGTGTAAACGCAGTATTAGTGTTTGGAAGGGAATCTGTTTTACCAGCTGTTGAAACAGCTGGGAAATAACACGAGTTTTTGTTTTGCCAAAAAAGGTAGTGTCCCTTTCGCAATGGGATTTCAATGTACGAGGGCGATTCAAATTTGACCTGCATTTAATTTTTTTAGGGACATAAGTGAAGAGATACTGTAAAGCGGTTTTATATGCATCGAAGTAGGCATGTTAGCAAACGTGTTACGGTATTAAAAGAACTTTACGACACCCACCCAAGGTGAGCATCGCACCACGGAATCAGTCCTGAAAAACTGGCACACTTGCCTTGAAATCGGTTCGAAATAGGCTAAAAGGCCACGGCTGGAACGCTCAGGGAGTCGGGCGTGAGTCACACGATACGTTCTGGGCAAGCGTGTTGAGGCATATATATATATATAGGGTATGTCGAAATCATGAGGGCACCACCAAGCCTGTCTTAACCCGGCTAACCGGGCCTGGACGGTTAGACGGGAGCGAAGCAAGCAAAATACTCCGCCGATAGGATTACTCAAGAATTGCAAGGTCAAATAACAGGTTCGGGAATGCCTTATGCAAAGATTGTAATTAGGTGTCAATCCGACCGCGACTACGCAGCTGTCTTACCCACCTGTCCACTCAGAGCCTCCTCGTTCCGTCGTACAATATTCAGTACAATGAAGGGGCGTCTATCTGTAACAGAACATGCACAAGCCGAAACAAAACAATAGTTCCCTTAACTAACCAATCATATATTGAACTTCGGGTTACAATGGGGCAGCAGAATGCGTCGCCCTATATCTATACTTAACCTATAATTAAGGGCACCAGCTGGCACGCGCGCTCTAAACTTAACGACAGATGTTGAACATGTAGTGAACAGTAATGAACAGTAAGGAGCAGTAACGAGCCGTAACAAGTAGTAATGAGTACAAATATGCGCGTCGCCTTATGCGGCGGACAGCGAAGATTTAAATTAGCACTCGCGGCATGAACAGTCTGCAAGTCTGAATGAATGCACAAGAGCAGTAATAAGTAGTAATGAGTACAAATATGCGCGTCGCCTTATGCGGCGGACAGCGAAGATTTAAATTAGCACTCGCGGCATGAACAGTCTGCAAGTCTGAATGAATGCACAAGAGCAGTAATAAGTAGTAATGAGTCCAAATATGCGCGTCACCTTATGCGGCGGACAGCGAAGATTTAAATTAGCACTCGCGTTCACAGCGGTAATCAGGTTAAAGACACATACCTTAATGCGTAGGCGGCGAGGGAGCCTGGTACAGTTGAGTTGCGACAAGCTGCGGTCGTAGGTTTCGATGTTACAACGGCTATAGGGGTGAATGCACAACCGCCTTAATGGCGACGGGAGACGCGTCAAGACGCGTACAACGGGACGACGAAAAAAATGGGCCACTTTCGTTCTGCGGAACAAATCCTCGTAGGTCGAGATGAAGGGGGCACGACCCCTTACTTACGGAAGCAGGAACTGGGCTCAAAAACACCCACGCTACGCCGAAGACAATTCGAAAACTCCGACTCACAACCACCACACGAGCGTTCTCTGCAACGGGCTGCGGACAACTGCCCTTAAGGCGAAAACGTTTGTCACATAATTGCTGAAGCAGCACTCGACGGGAAAAGGCTGACGCCCCCGCCAAGGGCGGGAGCGTCGCACGAACTCACACACTATCTGACCACTTGTTCGTTCGACGGCTCTCGGCTCAATGCCCAGAGGGAAGCGTTGGCAAAGGTCACCTTGATCGCGTCCCCACGTGACTAAACCTCGGCAGCCAATTGCGGGGCGATAAAATGAAACAACTTAATACCGGCACCAATGGTATCACGCCTCAGCGGCGTGCCTTCTAGAAGATTCGGAATTCTTGCGGGCGATACGCTCGCCTGCCACGGCGCCATCAGAGGGGAGCTCCAACCGACGAGAAATGCTGCGTTTGGGGTCAAATATGTGCGAAATCATGATTCTGGAATTAGGCGATGGAGCCAAATAAAGAACTAAAAGGGTTTAGCATACGGGCACGCTGCCCTAAAGCCTAGGCGGCTATTTAAAATACCAAAATGACCTGAAGCAACAAATTGCCCTAAAGGCGTGAAATGCGATTAAGCATCTGCGACAGCAAAATGACTTAACACTCCCCTTACTTGAAAGAGAGTTCCCCGAAGTCTCTTATAAAACAACGAGGCATTTTGCGACAACGTAACGAGAACTCAAACGAAAACGCAACAACGAAAAACGAACGAAACAAAAAACATTTGATACGATAGAGTGCACCCCCAAAGGGATTACGCACACTGGCCACCAGATAGGGTGCAAAGGTGGGAAGAGAGAAGAGGAAGAAGAAAGACTGGATACGCCAGTAGAAAATACGTAAATTGTTTGGGTCGAAATCGGGTAAAATATGGGTCTAAATGGGGTACAAATAAGTCTTACACCTGTGGACACTTCCGACCAACCGTTCCAAAAGAACACAGGGAGGGGGGGGGTATAGAAATGGAAGTCCAAAATCCCACCCAAGGGTTACCTGAAGAGGGCACGCTGCGCGTCACGAGATCGGCGCATTGTGTGGATCCCACAACTGGTAGGAGTACCCAAGAGAAGAGGATGAACCACCAAAAAGGGAAAATGGTTGTGACAGAAACTGTCAAAAATAGTCATAATCAGTAATAGGAAAAACTCAGTCCACCGAAATCCTCAATCAATGCCGATGCCGGAGCCAAGTCGACTATTAAACCGCAAAGCGCGAGCTCGAAAGTGATTCCAACACCGAACACCAACAGAAAATCCAGAAGAACCAAGTCTCCAAGGGTGTAGGCGTTCGATGACGCATGCCCAATAAATCCTTTTCAGAAATCCATGCGGCCCAAAGGGACTACCTTACGACGACAGGGTCCGCACGAAACAAAATGACCAGAAACACGCTCTCTTTATGTAATCCCACATAGGTGGTTGAAAATGGCGACGGCCAACGGTACGGTAAAAGAGCGCTAGGCCACGAACACAACAGGGCATCACTACATAAAAAGACTCAAAAATCTGTTGAACACTCAAACACTATACACTTAAGAAACCTTATGCGAACAACCGGGCCCTGGTGTCACACAAAGCTCAAAAGCTTCAACGAAACTGTTCACAAAGAACACGATACGTGACAACATGACGTCATCAGTCAAAAAGGGTACGGTAAATGACAACAAATCGTCAACAAGTACGAAGCATTCCGACCAGCGGTAAAGACTCGTTAAATGCTAACGGTAAGTGTACAAAACACTGCGATAACTGTTAGGGGTGTCCACGAAGAAGTCGGTAAACAAAGTTGGGCGGTACGTGATAATAATGAGAATGATATAAAGGCCAAACGAAAATAACTACGTCAAACCAACTAAGAAGATGGCCTGAGGGACGTAATAACCGCACGAGCGAATCTCCCCAAGCACACCAACAACAATCCACAACTGATCAACAAACCAAAACGCAGTGATGAAGCTGAAAATGAATTCCAACCTGCTCACCAAAAATCAACGCGGCACAACACCAAACGATAGCAAAAAAATTGTCAAAATCGGTAATCATCAACGTCAAAATCGATAAACCTCGCTAACGTGAACGTCAAAATCGATAAACGTCAGTTCGGTACAACAAAAGTGTCAACTTCGCCCAAGGCTAAACAATGTAAGCGACAGGGAATCGAAACTCCCAACTAAGCCTTCGAAAAGACTTAAAAAACAAGGTCGGTACCTTCACTCAACAACATCTGGTACTAAATCCGACTAATACGGGATAAAATCTGCACTAAATGCAACGAGAGATCTCGGTAGTATGAACTGGCTAAGAAAAACAAGAAACGACGGTAAAAATGACGAAAAAGATACTCAAAATATGAAAAGACATGGAAAAACACAAAAAGAAAACTCAAAAAGGCGATAAACAACAAGAAAACACAAAACTACAAATAGAAAATAAAAGACAAGAAAAAACATATAGAAAACAAGAAAATAAACGTAAAGACAAATGACAACTAAGAAAAAACATATACACGGTCAAGAAAACTAATGAAAATAAACTAAGAACAGGAAAAGACAAGAAAAGACATATAGAAAACAGAAGAAAACAGGAAAAGACAAATAGAAAACAAGAAAAGAAGCTCGGTAAAATATTCTACTAAGAAAAAAAAACGGTTTACCAGTCCATACCACTTCGAAATGACGAAAAAAAACATTTGTGACAACGATATAAATGACAACCGACAACAATGAGGTCGCGCATTGTCAAGGAACATCACTGCCCCACGTCAGGGAGCCAAAATTAAGGCACACAACGCAAAAAAAGAAAACCCCAAAATGAGGTCGAGCGTTGTCGTGCACCAATAGGCTCCAGACGTTGGAGCACCGAAATTAGGCGCGTTGACGAGAACAAAGGAGCCACAAGGCCCCACAAGGCCTCACACGATGGGCTGCCAAAATTAGGCAGACAACGGGTGGCTTAATAAGAAAAACGAACATACAAGGCCCCCGATGTTGGACGCCAAAATTAAGACGCACAACGAAGGGGCTTGACGAGAAGACGAATATCAGAAAAAAAAACAGGCCCACACGTTGGGATAGCCAAAATTAGCCTGTTACGGTATTAAAAGAACTTTACGACACCCACCCAAGGTGAGCATCGCACCACGGAATCAGTCCTGAAAAACTGACACGCTTGCCCTGAAATCGGTTCGAAATAGGCTAAAAGGCCACGGCTGGGACGCTCAGGGAGTCGGGCGTGAGTCACACGATACGTTCTGGGCAAGCGTGTGGTGACATAATATATACAGGGTATGTCGAAATCATGAGGGCGCCACCAAGCCTGTCTTAACCCGGCTAACCGGGCCTGGACGGTTAGACGGGAGCGAAGCATGCAAAATACTCCGCCAATAGGATTACTCAAGAGTTGCAAGGTCAAATAACAATTTCGGGATTGCCTTAGGCAAGGATTGTAATTAGGTGTCAATCCGACCGCGACTACGCAGCTGTCTCACCCACCTGCACGCTCAAAGCTTCCTCGTTCCGTCGTACAATATTCAGTACAATGAAGGGGGCGTCTATCTGTAACAGAACATGCACAAGTCGAAACAAAACAATAGTTCCCTTAACTAACCAATCATGTATTGAACTTCGGGTTACAATGGGGCAGCAGAGTGCGTCGCCCTATAACTATACTTAACCTATAATTAAGGGCACCAGCTGGCACGCGCGCTCTAAACTTAACGACAGATGTTGAACAGTAGTGAACAGTAATGAACAGTAATGAGCAGTAACGAGCAGTAATAAGTAGTAATGAGTACAAATATGCGCGTCGCCTTATGCAGCGGACAGCGAAGATTTAAATTAGCACTCGCGGCATGAACAGTCTGCAAGTCTGAATGAATGCACAAGAGCAGTAATAAGTAGTAATGAGTCCAAATATGCGCGTCGCCTTATGCAGCGGGCAGCGAAGATTTAAATTAGCACTCGCGTTCACAGCGGTAATCAGGTTAAAGACACATACCTTAATGCGTAAGCGGCGAGGGAGCCTGGTACAGTTGAGTTGCGACAGGCTGCAGTCGTAGGTGGCAGGTACCTTCGATGTTACAACGGCTATAGGGGTGAATGCACAACCGCCTTAATGGCGACGGGAGACGCGTCAAGACGCGTACAACGGGACGACGAAAAAAATGGGCCACTTTCGTTCTGCGGAACAAATCCTCGTAGGTCGAGATGAAGGGGGCACGACCCCTTACTTACGGAAGCAGGAACTGGGCTCAAAAACACCCACGCTACGCCGAAGACAATTCGAAAACTCCGACTCACAACCACCACACGAGCGTTCTCTGCAACGGGCTGCGGACAACTGCCCTTAAGGCGAAAACGTTTGTCACATAATTGCTGAAGCAGCACTCGACGGGAAAAGGCTGACGCCCCCGCCAAGGGCGGGAGCGTCGCACGAACTCACACACTATCTGACCACTTGTTCGTTCGACGGCTCTCGGCTCAATGCCCAGAGGGAAGCGTTGGCAAAGGTCACCTTGATCGCGTCCCCACGTGACTAAACCTCGGCAGCCAATTGCGGGGCGATAAAATGAAACAACTTAATGCCGGCACCAATGGTATCACGCCTCAGCGGCGTGCCTTCTAGAAGATTCGGAATTCTTGGGGGCGATACGCTCGCCTGCCACGGCGCCATCAGAGGGGAGCTCCAACCGACGAGAAATGCTGCGTTTGGGGTCAAATATGTGCGAAATAATGATTCTGGAATTAGGCGATGGAGCCAAATAAAGAACTAAAAGGGTTTAGCATACGGGCACGCTGCCCTAAAGCCTAGGCGGCTATTTAAAATACCAAAATGACCTGAAGCAACAAATTGCCCTAAAGGCGTGAAATGCGATTAAGCATCTGCGACAGCAAAATGACTTAACAAGGTGCTGGATGCGCCAGGAGGGTAGCGTTCGCCAGGGTTGTCTTGGAGCGGGAGAAAGCTTCTTCCGACTCGGGGTTCCACTGAATTTCTGAATTCGGTTTGGCTTTGGGCCCTTGCAAGTGCTTATTTAATGGAGCCAAGACTTCTGCTGCGTTAGGAAGGAACCTTCTGTAAAAGTTCAGCATTCCTAAGAAACGGCGCAGCTCTTTAATTGTCTTAGGTTGGGGCACTTGCTTTATAGCCTCGATGCGGTCTTCTGGGGGTTTAATTCCTTCGTGGGAAATAGAGTACCCAAGGAAGTTGACGCTCGTCTTGCCAAGGTTACACTTCGCCGAGTTGATCAGCACTCCGCATTCGCTTAGCCTGCTAAAGAGTTGGCTGAGATGCTCCAGGTGTTGTTCCTCAGATGTGGAAGCTACCAGCAAGTCGTCAATAAATGCGTAGCAAAAGTCGAGTCCTCTGGTAACCTCATCTATAAAACGCTGGAACGTTTGGGCAGCATTCTTCAAGCCAAAACTCATAAAAGGAAATTCATACATTCCGAATGCAGTTGTAATTGCTGTTTTGCAAATATCGTCGCTGTGAACCGGGATTTGGTTAAAGGCTCTCACCAGATCGATTGTCGAGAAGACATTGCAACCAAAAAGGTTGTGAGCGAAATCTTCGATATGTGGAACAGGATAGCAATCAGGAAGAGTTCTTGCATTTAGTGCTCGATAATCCCCACAGGGTCGCCATCCACTGTCTTTCTTGGGTGCCAGGTGAAGTGCTGCAGACCAGTTACTCTTAGATGGGCGAGCTATGCCTTGATCGAGCATAAATTGGAACTCTTTCTTGGCTGCGTGTAACCTATCCGGTGGGAGTCTCCGAGGCCTGCATGTGACTGGAGGTCCAGCTGACGTTATTATTCGATGCGTCGTGGTGTGTTTAATTTCCTTGGGCAGCACAGACGGACGCGCGATGTCCGGGAACTTTGCTATCAGCTGGTGGAAAACCGAGTCGCCAGAAATTGTTTTTATTTGGGGCGATGAACACTCACGCACTACACCGATTGTCTTCAGCTGTGTTACATTGTCTATTAAGCGCTTATTTCTTATGTCAACAAGTAAACCGAAGTGGCTGAGAAAATCTGCGCCTATTATCGGCTTGTCGATGTCTGCGACGACAAATTTCCACGAAAATGTTCGCCTCAGCTTAAAATCTAAATTTAACACTACATGTCCATATGTATTAATTGTCGAGTTGTTTACCGCACTGAGTTCATAATCGGTTCGCGAGCGCGGGCCTTTTAAAAATGTTCTCGGCAATACACATAAATCCGCCCCTGTGTCAATAAGAAAAAGCCATTTCGTTGACACGTCTGTGAGAAATAAGCGGCGGTTGCTAGACAAGGAGTCAGTTGCCGCTATTAAGAGCTCCTTACTTCGTTTTTTGAATAATTGCACGGTTTCGTGCATTTCGTGGCATTTTCTTTGAATTTCCGATGATACCAGCAGACCTTCGTCGTAGATTGCGACCTGGAGCGATACCGGGTTGCGCTATTATTTCGCGGCTGTCTTTCGCGGCTCAACCGCGCAACTTGCTGGGATAATTCAGCGACCTGCTTGCAGAGTTCACTCATTCTTTCATCTTCGACGCGTGAAACAGTGGATGCTACTTGGAACGCTCTGGGAGTGATTTCGGCAATTTTGTCTGCCAAGGTGGCTACAGATTGCAGGTTGCTGCTTGCCTGAGTCATTAGGATTGCCTGCATGTTGTCCGGGAGTCGTCCAATCCATAGCGTACGAATGAAATCATCTGGTACTTCACAGCCTGCTAAATTTTTCAAGTGCCTCAAAAATTGGGACGGTGTACGGTCGCCTATCTCTTCGTGCTCCAGGAGTTGCTTAATCTTCTGCGCACGGGAAGTAGATAGGCGCTTAATTAGTGCCTGTTTTAGCGTTTCGTACATATCTTGCCGCGGTGGGTTCGTAAGGATGTCTTCAACTTCTTGCGCATACTTATTATCGAGATTGGCACTTACGTAATAATATTTGGTGGTATCTCGTGTCACGTTGTTGAGCGCGAACTGCCCTTCTAATTGAACGAACCACAGCGCTGGTTTGGTTGGCCAAAATGGAGCTACTCTGATATTCGTCCTGTCAATTGAACTGGTTGTTGATTCGTTGTTGGCGTTGTTGGTAGTGACAGATGTGTTGCCTTCTGGAGTTTCCATTGTGAAGTAGCGGTTCACTTAATTTTAGTTCACTAGCACTTGGAGTTACGAATTAGCGCGAACGCGAGTTTTTAATTCCCTAAGTTATGCTGTTACTTGTTTGGAATCACCAATTTAGTTCGTGAATCCGAAGTAAATAACACTGAGAAGTGATTTGTTTATTTAATGTTCGGTTTCTAGTCTGCGGTCACCAATTTAGTTGGTGACCGTTGTGTTTCTTGTCTGGGGTCACCAATTTGGTTGGTGCCCGTTGTGTTACTTGTCTGGGGTCACCAATTTGGTTATTATTTGCCTGGAATTTGATGCGTAGCAATTTTTACTGTAGAATTTAGTTCAGTGAAAATACACACGTTTATGGAAAACAATAACCTTCCTTTATTTTAACTTTAAAGAAATAAACAAATATACACACGTACACATTCGTTAATGTTACACAAATGCAAATACAAATACGTGAGGCGATCGCGTTGATCTGGGACGACTGATGTCCAAAACTAGGCTACTCCAGTTTATATAACCACTGTTTGAATGGCAGGAGCCCCGTCCATTCTTTCTGATACAATAGCACCCTTCGCTCTATTGTGACAGACAAGTTTGGGATGCTACCTCGGATAATAAAATTGCATGGGCTTCTTTCATATTCAAGAATTTACAACTCTATTGTGTCCAAGGGTTGGTCATTGCTGTGGACATTTGGGTCACCAGGGTATTTACGTAACCCTTCCTTTTGTTATTGGGTGCTCCTACGCTTGTGACATCCTTCCTGCTGTTTTCCGAATTTATACTTTGACGTTTTTGACGAGTTAGTCCGCATTGTTTGATGGAGACACAAATCACCTTTGGGTTCTAACACTTTTTGTTGGCATATGTCGCACTGACGTTTATAGATCATTCTTCACTCACGTTTTAGATAGCACTGACGTTTACAAATTTGGAACTGCGCTTAATGTCAAGTTTCAGTTGATTTAGAATTGCACTTAGTGTCAAGTTTGGGTAGATTTATGACCATCCCTTGCACGACCGGCGTTTTTAAGTCAATTACCTTGGTACGCTACAAGATCTATAGCAGGGCCGTTTAGATGGATGGGATTTACTGCTACTACCTATTACACTTGGCTTCTGCATGAAGTTTTTTGATTTGCTACTGTCCTCCAGTGATGTAGTGGCAAATCTGCCAGTGGGGGAACGCTAGACTTCTGAGGGGTATGAAATATCCCCCAGGAAAAGGGGGGTCCGGGGGTCCTCTTCCGGAATTTTTTTTAAAAGTATAGGTGCAAAAATATGCCTATTACGATGTTGCCAGTTTCGTAGCTTTAATATATAAATATCAAGCCTACAACTTTCTAATTGAAACTGTTTTTAATACTTTGCATATTCATAGCAAGTAGCAAGTCATGGTTGACGTGATATTTCTAAATAATAACATATGCCACTAGCCTATATTTAAATGACACTGGAATGAATAATTATCAAATTGTTTGTGCTAATAAGTAAATGCCATAATTTTGTTCTTTATTTTTTTTAACTTAACAAAAAACCGCCGTTCCCCCGCGTTCCCCCTCGACTACACCCCTGCTGTCGTCGTGTAAATTTATCACATCGGTCATAAGTTTCCGCTTATTAACTTCCACAACAGCATGATTTACCTGCTCGTTGGTGATAACCGTCTTGTTGTTTAATTTTGCTGGGCGAATTATTTGTCTATTAATTAATAATTAGAAATCTGAAATAATTTATAGGTTATGTAATATCAATCTTGGAACTCACATCTCGACTTACCGAAACAATTTCAAAGTAGATAAGCTAGCTCTCAAAATAACTACTGTCTTCTTGGTGCAAATGAAATAAAAAGTCGGAAGTTCGTATTGCAGGGCCGCCGAAATGGGTGGGATTTGCTGCTTCTACCCGTTATACTTACGTTTTCGTTTATTCGAAGCACAAGGAACTTCTTCTGTCCACTTGCATTCATCAATGGCTTCTGCATGAAGTTTTTTGATTTGCTGCTGTCGTCGATCAAGTTTATCACATCGGTCATAAGTTTCCGCTTATTAACTTCCATAATAGCATGATACTTCAAAGTGACGCTTCAGAAAATGAGAAACAATAAGATTGTAAGTACAATTTTATTCAAAACTACTTACCTCACATAACCGGAGTCCAATTCTTGCTTTTGCAAAATTTAGACCAATAATCCCGTTGCAAATTTTTGGGAAATCTGAACAACGCTATTCCCTTACCTTGCTTTGTACTACAATTATCTGATGCACAGTACACCATTATCACATAATTAATACTTGTACCTACTGCTAGAAGACTAATCACCACAAAGGAAACACGAGAGAGACCACCAAAATTTACGGAAATATAGGTTTTGTAACGTAAACATTGCAGACACACCTTAAAACGTACGGCTTCTATTTCTTTGCTTCGGCCATTGGTAGCGTTCAGTAACCAGATATGAATTCTCTTTATTATTAACCAAAATGGACTTGCCTTTGAAGCTGTGTCAATAGTTTTAAAAACACAAGTAATAGGCATAATAAGTAATTGTTTTCTGTGATCTGATAATATATATTAAATGACTGAACTATACAAGTTGCCTGTAACATATACAAGAAGTCAGAGTTTAGTTTGTAAAATTATATTGCACTATATAGGGTGCACAATTTTTGCAAAGTATTCAACTTAATTTTTTAAATGGCACACCTTGTATATTTTCACATTTTTCTTTCTCAAGTTTTATAAACAAGTGCAGTTTTTGAAATTTTATTCACCCCATCTGTAGTCATTCAACTTTCTCTGTAAAAACGAGCGCCTGCAGACACTTATTAAACAAATAATAGGACACTCAATTTTTAGGATATCATATTGAGTTTCCACGTATGCCGAAAGAACTTCTTGAAGTATCATTTGGTGACAAGAAGGCCTATATGCTTTGTGAGCTTACTATGAAGTGACACATTGACCTTTATAAATTTTGTGGCGCCATAACTTAATTTTTTCAGATGATACCCCCATATTTGATTGATCAATAAGTAAGTAAGTTTATTAATTTAGTATAATATACTATAGTAGAGAGGCCAAACTAAATTAACTCGTCAAATAACGATTTTCGTGGGCCTGAGTAGGTTTATACCGACAAGTGGTATCTTCTTATTCGGTGGTGTTTCCTGAGTATGAAAAATCATGTCGCTTTCTCAGCCTGTGGAGTGAGGAGCTATGACGTCACAAAGATGGCCATTCTTGGTTCCAGGTTTTAGTACAGAAAACCAGGGTTTAACCCAAACATCCAAAAAGAAAGTTCTACCCAGCAGCAAACTGTTGAGTACCCTCCTCTTAGTAAGTGGTAAAAAGTTGCACAACATTGCGAGTCGGGTTTAGGCGGGAGGGGGGTGGAAAGCTAGAAAGGTGGTAAAATTGTAGGTTGCAACAGTTTTTCGCGAATATCTCGTTAACTATGAGGTTTAGCGCAAACTTTATCTTATACAAAATTAATCTATATTTAATTTACAATAAAAATGGTCTTATGCATTTTTGACTTCTAGACAAGATTTACGGAGATATTGAGGGGGCAATGATGTCATTATTTTCTAGTTAGCTTGGGATTCATCGTAATCACTTGAAAATGAGTATGTTTCGTTATAAAGAGTATGTTTCGTTATAAAAAGTAGTGAGTAACGCATCATTAACATAGGAACATTTGTACGTGTGTATGTATGTATGTACGCCTATGTGTATGAATCTGACAATATATCTACATTGCTCCCCTCCTTTGTCGTTTTTATCTTTATTTTGCCTATTTTTCCTTTTAGATAATTCATCATATCGTTTTCCTCTTTCCCATTTGAGCTTTTATAATTAAAGCTACTTAAATTACCTCCATATTTTGTCATATTTTCCTAAAAATATAAATATCTAATAAGCTTTAATACAAAAAATAATGTAATTTTTTTTCAAAATACATGCTTTTCAGTAAATTCAATGTTCTTCAATGGAAAGTGGTATGTACAACGTACATGGTAGTTACATAATAATAAATTACAGCAATCAGTAACCTAAAAATCTTTAAGTTCTTTTTCATGTTGAAGACTATCTTCATCGATGCCGTCGTCAATAATTAGTGCATCTCTGTTGGTGCACCTATGTCCGGAGCAATTCTTGCACATATTTGAGCATTTCTAGCCACTCTGACGACGCTCACAGTTTCTGACACACCCCGTATTACAAGTGCAAACAATGAGTGAGAGCAATTTTCAGGATCAGCTGCCTTTGTGGTTGCAACTTTACGCAAATAACCACCAATCTTTTTCCAACCCCATTTTAGTGAATCTTTATTGGCATTGAGTCATTACTGCACTTGATGGTAAAATCTATAAGAGCGTTGTTGTCCAGCTGCTAAAGGGGGGGAAAGTACAGCCAACCTCAAATTTGTGTGTACAGGCTCCTTTGCAGTGGTCTGCAAGTAACATTGAAGGCGCAGAGTATCCAAATTATCTGCATTTGTTGATGCAAATATCGAAAGGAAGAAATGGTTCCAGCATCAGCTAGCGCATCTGGGTCTGCATTTGGGTTGTTAAAAGTCAACAGCTTTGTGTAAAGCTTCTTGTCACTTTGCACTTTTTCAGAAGGCGTTATTTTTCCCTTTCTATAAATTGAAGAAACGGTATCACATCCGGCGAA
Source organism: Agriotes lineatus (assembly GCA_940337035.1). NCBI lineage: Eukaryota > Metazoa > Arthropoda > Insecta > Coleoptera > Elateridae > Agriotes > Agriotes lineatus. The sequence continues at coordinate 52,972 of CALNHX010003486.1, read as the reverse complement.
AGTGTAAGCTGTCAAGAAAACATCCTTCATTTCCCCGTTACCACGCTGTATGCACCAGTGCAGTAAACTTTTTCTTCTTGGTTACCTTTCTTCGGTACAATCATCTTCAACTGTTTGTTGGCTGGAGCATGAACAACCAACAAGACCAATAAATCGGTGTCATTGCCAATTACGATAGCCTCTGTTTTCTTCTTTGATTCGTCAATTGCTGTAAAAACGATCTTGATGTCAGCACCACCTTCTGCCTGAATCACTTTGCAGCCAGTTTGCTGTTGTGTACAGTGATTAGAGCAATCAGTTGCATCTTGTTTTTAGTATTAGTTAGAAATTTTGTCCAAGAGTGACATTAATTCCATCTTCCACTTTCACTTCAACATGTGTAGTAGTCGATGATCAGCGCAAATGTACGCGTATGTCATCTTTGATGCTGGGTGCTTCACCATAACCATCTCGCCTCCCCACTTCCTTGAACCCTTTATATAATACACTTGGAGCGTATTACGAGTTCATAGGCGTAATATTTGGATTTTTGCCAAACAGAAAAAGTTACATTTTTACCCCCTCCATATCTCCGTAATCCTTTACTGGACTGCAAAAATGCATAAGACCATTTTTATTGTAAATTAAATGTAGATTAATTTTGTATAAGGTAAAGTTCACAGTAAACTTCACAGGTAACGAGATATTTGCAAAAAACTGTTGAAACCTACCATTTTACCGCCTTTGTGACGTTATAGCTCCTCACTCCACAAGCTAAGAAAGCGACAACAGGAGTTTTTCTACTGAGGAAACACCGCTAATTACGATGGTATCACTTGTCGGTATAAACCTACTCAGTCCCACGAAAATAATTATTAATTCTCTTGGCCTCCCTACTACTAGTACATAGAATCATTATTATTATATCTTAACTTATTTATAATTAATAACATTAATATTAATGGTATTGTTTCACAAAGCTGCTTAAATATTTTTTAAAACGTTGTTAGTTTAGAATATAATTCGTATTTTTTTTAATGCACACGTATCTCATCGATACCTACCTAGTGTGCTATGGAAACTAAGCCTTCTTAATGAATGTTTACTTGACATACGTCACAATTACACTCGTTTTACATCAAGTTCTGAATGAACGAACGAAAGATATATTGGGAGACACTAAGAAATACCCCCACTACAAAGGAGACGCAAAACTTAAAGACTCCCGAAAGGTGCAAAACAAGTTTTTATAATATTCACAAGTATACAAGTACCTATACACAAGTACCCAAAATGTACAATAAGGAACTTAGAATTATTCATTTACAATAAATAGTACTTATAATTGCCAAAATAAAGGCCCTCTTGGGTTATACAATCGTTTATTTGTAACTAGTAAGATAACTGTTCTTCGTACGGGATACAATCATTTCCTTTAATCTTAAATGAACTCTAGAGTGAATCCCCCTCACTCAATACACTAAACCACAAACGCTGTAAAATAATAGAAATAATATTCTTCCCAAAAAAGTTTTTCATCCCCGTTTATATTTCACCCTGGAAATGTGTATATAATTGGAATTGCCTTTGTATGGATGGATAAAACTATAAAATAAAACATAATTTCACAAATTAAATGTCGTGCAAAATTCTGAATTGTGTTCTTCGACATTTATATGGATCACCTTTGTGATTAAGAATTAAGTCGATATCTCATCGGGTTTAAGAGGTATTGAGAAATTTGTGAAAACACGTTTTACCGCTTTTCGCCCCTTTGGGACGGAACTTCGGAAAATAATTTATTGGCACTTTTCTACGTAAGTAAAAGAACCTGTCTGCCAAACTCCAAGTTTATGATACCAGGGATTGTGGCTCTGCGTTGAGGAGTCAGTAATTTGTCTTTATATTTATAGATTTTAACAGAATACCCGTTCAACCACTTGGGAGTGGAATTTCAGAAAATCATTTTTACCCGATTCTATTATAATATTTTATTACATAAAAAACATTGACTCACAGCAAAAAAACAATAATTAGATCCCCTTACCCCTTTTTACTTTTACCCCCTTTTTACCTTTTAGGAGCAAAATTTAAAAAACTCTTAAAATCATTTCTAAAGATTTTAAATGGACATCTCTATGCAAAAAAAAGAATGTTCTAATTCAACAAGCACAGAGGATACGAAGGGTTCTATAATTCACCCCAAATCCAGATTTGAATCTTTAGGGATTGATTAGGGCAAAATCCTGAAATAGGTTTCTAGACATTTGTATTCACATTTTTGCAAGCAAAAAAACAAGTCGATATCTCAACGGTCCTAAGTGATATTGGAGAATTTGTGAAAACACATTTTACTCCCTTAGGGGTCGAATTTCGAAAAATTATAAAACCATGTTTTACACCTTTCGGGAGTCTCTCTAACATTTGCGTCTTCCCTAGGTATTTTTCAGTTTGTCCCAATACATCTTTCGTTAATTTAATTTCCACGTCAAATTAAAAACGAATGTGCTTGTGACGTATGTCAAGTAATAGCATATTATTCAACGAACGTGTAATGATGGCTATTACCCATGAAGATGAAAATTGCACCACGAGCGCTAGCGAGTGGTGAAATCATCTGAAAAAACAAGCACACAATTTCCTTTTACAGTGATCTTACAATTAGCCAAAAATTCGACAAAATTTTTAAGCATTTGTCAAACATTTTCAAAAATTACAAATTCTACAGAAACCGTACAAAATAGAGCGTTAGTTGAAAAGACAAATTTTCTCTAAAATTTTAAGCGGAATTAAAAAATATAATAATATACCGGGTTTTTATTTAAAATAGGATTTAATAAATTTAAAAAAAAACCATTTTAGAGTTATTCAACTGGAAAATCACCTATCTCACATTAATACACATTAAAAATGTAATAAAAATGTAGTTTGAAAAAAAATCGTTAGAGCCGTTTTTGAAAAATATTTTAAAAAAACTGGAAAATCACATGAGTAAATACCATACTTCCGGTTATGCGATTTTCTTCAAAAGCTTGTTGTCGCATCTAGATTAGTACCTACACAAAATTTATACAGTGTGTCCCAGATCGAGTGGGATTGCATGGGTAACTTTCTTGTCATTGAAGGTGGAGATTTGGTTAAATGGGCAATGTTGTGCAGTCTCATATGCTGATTTAAAATCTGTTTGAAGAGGTTCAAAATGTGGAACCAGTCAGAAGTTATTAAAAAAAAACCAAAACTGTCATTTTCTTGTATGTGAAATATCTTCGTAAGTATAAGAGATACGAAAAAAGTTTCATATAAAAGTCACTGTTTTCGTTAAGACCAATTTAAAATTGGTGTTGAACAAAAATTCAAGATGGATGCTTTTGAGGTACTCGTATCAACTTCCTAAAGTTAAATGAGTGCCATATGGTATTTTTAGGTTACTGAATAGAATTTTCTATTGTCTTTTCAACGATGCAAGATAACGTATGATTGAATAAAAACTTCCAGTAAAATTAATTGTTTTTACATTTTAATCGAGTAGGCTTAACCCACTCGGTCTGGGACACACTGTATTTAACGGTGTAAGAGCAATCGACTTCCCGTACTAATGACTTACCCTGTATAAGGACTCGATTTTTTTTAAAACATTTTACTACAACGGGTAGCTGTAAAAGGGTACTACTATATCAACCTCCAGAGGAGTTCCAGTGACACGTAGAAGACAATATATTGCAATGGCTTAATGTTTTGACACCATAAGTATTTAATTCGATTGCCCTGCTCTGCTAGCTGTAAGTATTTATTTCTTATTTATCAATTAATTTCAAATAATTTCTACTTGAAAAATACTATTGCCATGAAAACTCAATCAGGGTTAGGTTAATTTATCTAGTTGTCTTATTTTTTTAACTTGTAAAATATTTAGAATATAAATCTCAATTGTCAAATGACCTTAAATGTCACTGATCTTGACTGAATTCAAAATAATTCTTCTACTAGAAAATACAATTCATAATGTCTTGTATCCTCTTTCTATTCTTAGAAGAAAAATTCAGCTAAAATTAATATTAACGTTTCGCTAATGTATTTAGCTTCTTCAGAATTAAAACATGTTAAAAGTTATTGACATATTACATTTAAAATATTTTGGCACTTGTTGATATTAATCTAGATTAATACCAACAAGTGCCAAAATATTTTAAATGTAATATGTCAATAACTTTTAACATGTTTTAATTCTGAAGAAGCTAAATACATTAGCGAAACGTTAATATTTAAAAAATTGCCTTTTGACTCAACTAATCCAATCTAAACGATTAGCATCGTATTTAAAAATTTTAGCTGAATTTTTCTTCTAAGAATAGAAAGAGGATACAAGACATTATGAATTGTATTTTCTTCTTTTCTTTTTCAAAGTATTAACTATTTTAATTATTGCAAGTAATAAATGTTGTTCATATACTTCAATTTTATTCTAGGCTAAACTAATAACCAACATTATTGACGCCATTAATTGCACATCCAGCACCACAGACCCCTTTGTACAATCAGTCACCACACTAACACGTCCAACTGCAAGTAACTGTCCAACCAATTTACAGCCGTCAAATCTTCTATAAAAACCTCAAAGTAGTCGAAGAATCCAACCTCTGTTCAACCAAAAACTGCACCCGTCGACCCACATATCACTCCTTCACAATCCTCTTCTACCAGTAAACTATTCTTGTTATATCCCAAATTAATACCATTTCCTTGCAGGCTCAACGTCCCGATGATCTGTCCTCTGCATGAAGACGAAGCACCCCAATATAGCCAATCACTCAGAATGATTCCCAAGTAGATACATCAGTCCTCCATAAATGACTCCTACACCTGGAGTATTCCGCACCAGTGGAATCCCTTCTATTTTCTTTTTCAAAACTGTATCAACTCCAATAAAGCAGCTCAATCCAAATATTATATTTTTAGTTATTAGTAAATGCTCTTCATTAATTAAAACATCTTGTTACTCATACACCATGATAATTATATTTCACATTATTTAAACTTCGTAGATTTATTTACTTACTGTTCTTATTATGCCAGTACCATTATTATATATAAAACAGTAAAGTTTTCAACATTTTATTAATAGCCAAAATATTATGTTACATTTTTCAAAATTTGTTATTCTCCATTCAAAACAACTCTCTTAACTACCGTATTTTCATTATTGATGCTTACTATATTTAAATATACATTTGATACCTACATACTTTGTTATCTTTTAATATTTTAATTTGGCCTGTCGTATCTGATATCAGTAGTAAATAATTTCTATCTTTTAACATCTTACTTTATAAATTAAACTATATGAAATTTATTCTTTCCATTCTCATTTCTTTAAAATTTTATCTCTATTTAAAAATTTAATTCAAATAACCTTTTATATTCTAAACCTTTGCAAAGACTGACTACAATGCTTTACCAAATCTTTTTATCATATTGATCATCAAACTATATCCACTCTTATGATATCATAACATAATATGTACGCGATAAAAGCACAATAACAGACTGCCAAAACCACATAAACGAGGCAATACAGATAATTAATTTCTCAAACTAAAAGAAACACTGTGGAGAGATTAACAATGAACAGCAAAAATTGTAAGAAAAGATATTTAAAAAGTAGCAAATGAAGTCCAGAAGAACTATGAATAAATAAATGTAGTACCTCTTTCCAAACAGCTACTGAACAATAAATCATAACGCTGAAGAATACAGAGGGCAAGCAACAATAAAGACAACATCTAAACGAAGGAGTTTGAAAAGGAAATGCTATAGATGTTAATTTAAAAGAAATTCTACCAATAAATGTTGATGAAATAAACGACGTGACTAGTCAAACATTCTGGTAGTTTTTGTTCACAAAAAAAGACGAATTTGTAAATATGGAAAACTACAAGCCAATCAGCCTTCTCTCACGTATATATACTCTATTCACTATAGTCCCGGATTGTCAAAAATGACGTTTTATGCTAGCACTGTTGAATTTCTATTTATACACGCTCTTTGCATAAATAGTAATAAAGTTTTAGAGTTTTAGATTACAGTAAACTTTCGATTCTCTGAAGATGTGGGCATTAAAACAAGATCTAAAATTTGCCAGCATTGCTAACCTTTATACGTTTGCACAAATTCTATTGAACAGGTTTACAACAATACCACACTTAAAGTCCATGACGACACAAGCAAAAAAAGAATTAAAAGACGCAAGAGAAAAAGATACGATATCGTCGAAACGTTTTACTTTGGTGTCGGAAGACGCGCTCAAGAGCACAGAATGGAACGGACGAAGAATCAGCCTCAACGTGTTCAACAGTGCCCAGTTAGATCCCGAGTTAGTAAGCCCTATCATCAGTAATATTGAAAAATAAATGAGAAGAATTGAGCTAGATCTAACGATTCAAAAAATCAAGTCAAATTAAAAAAATGAGAATAATAAATTAATACAGTACACGTGACAATAGAAAAGGTAGAAAAATGTATGCACTCGGGACAGATAGCAATAACGGGTAAAAACCTCGTAACACACGTATGAGATCAACTTGTGCTTCATATAGAAAAATACGAGAGGACATACATTAACATGAAGCGAAGAAGTGAATCTTTCTTAATTTATTTTTAATAGGCTTCGAGTCAACCAGGGGCCGATAGAAAGAAACATATTGGGAATGTCTTTAAAACATAAAAGACAAACAAATCAATAAAAGCAAAGATGAAAGTGCAAGATGTGCTGAAAAGAACTGCTTTGATGGAACGGAGTACGTGCAGAACGTAAGTAGAGCAACAAATTACTTATTTGACGTATCTGGGAATTCAGAGGAACTGTAGGACGTTCCTATTTGAGGTGGTCCAACGACTTTAAATTATCAACATGTTTTAACTGTAAAAATATTATCTTGATCTATTTTAATGCACTGGGTTTATCAACATTCAATATTATTTTGTATTTTTCAATGTTGTTGGAATTCACGTTTCCGAAAGTTAACTGGAATGACAAAGGTATAACAATTGATGGCGTAAAGCTCTTTGCCGATGAACGTATGATATTGTAATAATTACAGATAACTTTACTGAAGATGTTAGAATGCTTAATAAGCTCAATAATGTATCGAACGAGTTTGAACAAGTTTTGGAATATATCGAACATATCGAAAACCCAGTTCATGACGAGCCTAGTTCTCAGCTACAGTTATTCTATAAATAATACAAAAATCGAACAAGTGACCTTTATCAAGTATATGGGACATGAAATCATAACTGGTCGGGACAAGCAAACAACTGAGATTAAAAGAGCGATAGTCCAGCATGGGTGGCTTGCGGTAGGAAGGGAAACGAAGTTTTCGAAATGAACATACCTATTTGCCTTAAGAGGAGTCTTCGCTCAGTATGTTTGGCCGGTATTAAAGTACGGTGCGGAAACTTCAGATGGCACAAACGAAACGAATTCTAGAATGGCGTTCAAGATCAGACGGATAGCGAAACCGAGGAAGACCACCAACGGGATGGACGGATAACATCAAACGAACTGAAACAAATAGGATCCAAGCAGCACAACAACGAGAACGACGGAGAAACGTGAGGAAGCCTTATGTCCAGCAGTGGACGTTGCAAGCTGGTTGATGATAATGATGATGATGACGATGATGATGATTTGTATTTCAGTTAATATACACAGTTTTATTTTTAAAAGTCTTGCTAATTTGCAGCATATACAACTTCTTCGTCGGTGAAAATCTTTATATTCTACAAGAATTCTTTACGTTAAGGAATAATTGATAGTATCGTTAGGGGTTGCACCTACTAGATAATAAGAGATTTCATAATATGATTGATTACAGTTATGTCAGTTATTGCAACAGCACATGAAAAGAGTGGAAGAAATTCTTGGTTTATAATGTAACAGCCTGCCTTGCATTAATTATTTGCTTAATTTTTGAGCCATGAATAATTACCACTGTTAATGAACTTTTTAATCTCGGGCAGCTCAGATGCCAAGGTCCAATTTACTCTCTCAAGTATATAGAAAAGTACACATAACATAAAAGGGATTTATTTGGGTATAACTATTTACATTGTAACATAATAAAAATATTTCCCGTATTTAGTACAAAAATAATATGGTTTCTTCTCTGGCCTCTTTGGAGGAACCTGGCATGCAGACAACCCCTTTTGCTTCTCTGGTTAAGCGGGTTGCAGGTCACTCAGGTCGTACACGCACCGGGATTGTGGTTGCGCAAACGTCCTCTAGCGGCCAAGACTGTAAATATAAAATTCGAGGTTAACTTTGCTTATATTTGTCGAACATAGTAAATTCGGGTGTAATCTGGTTTATTTCGGGAGTTGTGACTACAAATCAACGTAGGCCGAAGGCCTGACTTGCCCGCAGTGCCGAATAGCTTCTTTTAGCAAGTGAAATGACAGTGTATCAAATTCGTTTAGAAACGGTAATAACCTTCAAAGTTGCTAATTAAACTACGAAGATTTTGATTGTTAAATTAAAGCACTACGGACAGGCTCAGGACGTTTATAAAACAGGATTTCTCCAGGTGAGTAAACCTCTGAATTCTTATAACAAAACTATCCGGCGCCTACGCCGGTGTCGTGACCTTGATATAAGTATACGTGATTAATTTCGGGGTTCGAAGCTTTTACTTGGGTGCAAAAGCACTCATAGGGGTTGCATGAAATTAATTACCAACTTTCTGAGAGGCGAGTGAAGCTCTCTTAGGTTTTATGAATAAGTTTCGTATTGGTTCTTGCGACTAGTGTGTGCCGTTTCTACAGGTTGAGAAAAATTTATAACCAATCGTTTTGGTCGATAATCACGAAGCCCTAAAGGATTGTTATTACAGCGAGTTCGGGAAAGTTTAACAGAAACCGAGATTGATTTATAACGGATCGTTTTGGTCGATAATCACGAAGCCATAAACGATTGTTATTATAGCAAGTTCAAGGAAAGTTTAACAGAAATCGCGATTGATTTATAACGGATCGTTTTGGTCGATAATCACGAAGCCATAAACGATTGTTATTATAGCGAGCTCAGGAAAGTTTAACAGAAATCGAAATTAGTTTATAACAAGTCGTTTTAGGTCGATAATCACAAAGCCTCAAAACGCTTCTTGTTATAGCGCGTTCAGGACGGTTTCCCAGGAATTTCTAGTCGCTGGAATCAAGTGTTTCGGACTGGTTTCAGGAACTAGGTCCCGGAGGACCTAGAGCGAGACGCTGATCAGGGACGGTGGACGCAAGCTCCTCTAACAAAGGACAAAGGACAAAGGTAAAGGTTATTTCAATTCCCCCAACTGGGGGCGGGCTGCTATAGGGACCTTCCGTCCCTCTTCAGCCAAGAACGGGAAACTTAGGATGGGTGAGAGAAAGGAGGGGTGGAGACTGGAAGAAAGGTCAGGAAAGGTGGAGAAATACTGCCCCGGCATCTCTCCTCTAACAGCGTGCGTTTTCTATTTATACAATACCATACTGTCTATCAGTGCTGGAAATTTGGGAGGGATGCGCCGAACGACGTCCTGTCGATGCGGGCGCAGAACGATGATTTCGCCGTGTTATCATGTTTCTCGCGCTTTGGCGATGTTTTCTAGGTGAATGTGACGAAGTTTTAGCAGAACGAAATTTGAACGCATTTCAATGCGTAGAAATAATAATTTCGGCTGGAGCTAACGTCACAATAAAATACCGCAAAGGCGACCATTTTGTTTAAGAAATGGCTTCATTCAGTGAATTATTTCTGTCAGAATGAAAGTAATGTCATTTTGATAAGTTTAGTATTTGTGTTACATTATTAGAAGTTGTGGGTGCGTTATTAAATACCGGGTGTCAAAGAATTACATCTAGCAGGTTTTAAATTTTATTTGCATGTACATTTTTATGTACTAGATGTAATTCTATTTAAGACACCCGGTACTAAGTAAATTATTAAATCTTTACCTTAAAGAATGGTTTGTTGCTGCGTTTCTGGTTGTTTCCGTAAATATAACGGAAAAAATCTCGTGTGATACACTCACACAACTTCCTTTTGCAGTGATCTTATAATTATCCAAAAATTTGATTTTAAATTTTTAAGCATTTGTCAAAAATTTTCAAAAATTACAAATTCTACAAAAATGGGACAAAATAGAGTGTTAGTTGAAGATACAAATTTTCTCTAGAGTTTTAAGTTGAACTCAAAAATGTAATAATATACCGGGTGTTCTATTTAAAATAGGAGTTATTAAAAAAAATACAAAAAAACAAAAGAAATCCATTTAGAGGTATTCAACTGGAAAATCACTTATCTCACATCAATACACATTAAAAATGTAATAAAAATATAAAGTTTGAAAAAAATCGTTGGAGTCGTTTTTGAAAAAATCGAAAAAAACTGAAAAATCACAAGAGTAAACCCCTACTTCCGGTTATGCGATTTTTATAAAAAGCTTGTTGTCGCATCTACATAGGTCACGAAACTTATATATGATGTTTCAACGCTATACCTCTTTTCATTTTTGAGATATTCTGTTCACAGACAGACACACAGACAGACCAATGAACAAAAACATGTTTTTTGGGTTCAGGAGACTCGAAAACTTGAAGATCTGTTGAAAACTCAATTTCGAATTTTTGGGGTGAATCCAATACTTCCTTTATCGTAAAAGGAAGTAAAAATGCAAAAAAGTCGTATCTACTGAATTTCCATATTCCGTTGCATGATGTTATTTCTGAAATAATGCCATCATTGCGGTACTTTATAAACCAAGGGTTTCTTCGATTGCTTTGCAGTAAACGACTTTACCTCGATGAACAATTTCACGCCCAGTTCTTGTTATTATTATTAAAAATATGAGAAAAGTTGAGGACAAGTCCTATAAACTCTTATTACATAATAAAAATTTAGAAACATTTGTGTACAGTGTGCATTGGTAACTACTAAAAACAAACCCAAAAAATTCTTATAATATATATCGTCCAGTCTGTTTTTAAATGTGTTAACTGTTGGAGCTTCTACAACATTGGTAGGTTGTTCCAGATCAAAAATTCGGTTCTGCGAAATGTGTTGTCTTTGTCTGGTTCGATACTTTTCGTGCACTAACTTGTACATATGGCCTCGGAGTCTATCGTCAGCATTCAACACGAACAATGACGCCATGTTCACAGAAAACAAATTGTTCACTATTCTATAACTTATGATTAAGTCTCCCCAAAGACGCTTTTGTTCGAAATGTCCTATGGCCATGACCGCAAGTCTTTCTTCGTAAGAAGGACGATTGGCACCGTAGAACATTCTTGTTGCTCTTCATTGAGGTGATTCCAACAATTCCATATCTTTACGGAGTACCGGGTATCACACGGGTCCTGCATATTCCAAAAGCGGTCTGATGTACACACACGATCATTGAAAATGCAACACATGTTACAGATTTGAAACAATGAAGACTACTATAATTTTCAAACATTTTATAGAACTGTCGATGTGAATAATATTTCTGATCATGTATAGACCATTTAGAAAACCTAAATGAACTATTGTAATGTTAGTTGCATAGCCCTGTTTATTTTCAATGATTCTTTGTGATGTGCTATACAAAATCTTGGTTGTACATGGAGATGGCCGAAGCAGATGCATAACGAAATTTGCCTTCTTGCATATTTTGCTAATATGGCTGGACCACAATCGCTAGTTAAGGTAACTCCAAGATCAGTTTTCAACTGAACCACTCTCAAAACCTGATGATGTAACACGTAATCTAGATTGGGATTTGACTTGACCCACATGGAGTACAACACATTTATCGTACCAGCGTGTCCGGACGTTTAATCCACGGATAATTCATCCAGGACGTTTCATCCCCGGGCGATTCAACCGAGAACGATTCATCCAACGAACTGCTCATTTATAGAGAATTGTTCATCAATGGGCGGTTCATCAAAAGACACTTCAGCCAATGCGTTAGGATTGGGTCAGATTAGGTTAGGTTAATAAGGTTAACAATCATTTTTTGCTATCAGTACTTTGATTTAATGTTATTTTAGATGAAGTGTCTTTTGATGAACCGTCCATTGATGAACAGTCCTCTAGATGAGCAGTCCGTTGGAGGAATCGTTCTGGAATTAATCGACCAGGGGTGAACAGTCCTGGATCATTTACCAGCATTTAGCGAAAGTAACCAGTTGTTGCACCACTTGGAGATACGATTCAGATCGTCCTGAAGCTCGTCATGACAGGTATTTGGATCTGCATATATTTTCGTGTCATCGGCGTAAAAGGAACATGTAATTAACGTTGGCAGGTTACTCATGAACACAAGGAAAAAAGGGGGCCCGAAATAGATCTCTGTGGAACGCCACTGACAGTCACCCACATTCACTTGTCAAGAGTGTTAGATGACAGACTAGCGTTAGCTGTTTGCATCTAAAATTCTGCTGTGCTCTACAAGCGAGTAAGAGAAAATATGCATTCTTTAACACGCATTGAATCAATGTAGGTAGATATGAAAAAGTCTAGTATTAAAAACATGTGTTCAACAAACTACTCACCACAGTTTAACAACAACATTTCGTGTTCCTTACGTCAGGTGTAGTCTTAAACTAACGTACACGTATATACAAGTTACACCTGCAGTAATAAGGTACCACCAAACAATATTTAATAAAAGCCATATCGTTTGTCAGCCCATCGGAAATAATATCAAGACAGATTCGATACCGAAGCGTTAAACCTGTCAACAAGACGTGCAGAAGTGTCTATCGACATGCTTTACGTTTTTACGTAGAATTTGTATAGAACATTGGAATTCTGAAATATAGTTTTATAATACTTTAAGAAATTTCAATATACTTACTAGTACCCATTCTCTTTTTGACACTTTAGTGAAACTTTCAATAAAATATCTAATTATTGGTACAGAGCATATTACTTAAATTACAGACACTATGAGTAAAGCGGCAATTTGGTGAGCTGATGTGAAAGCTAAGCGCAGTTCCCAGTGTTTTCTAACCTGTAGAAGTTTACTAAAAGGTAGTCCATGTTTAAAACACGATTGCTCATATACGTATTTTCAGGATGAAGTGAGAAGCAGACATATTAGACTCAGGATATTTTTGGCATTAGGCTTCTCTTTGCAGCACAATTTCCGATTAAAAATTTCCCAGATTTCAAGACTTTTCTTGGTCTTTTCTTAATCTTCGAGGCAAGACTGGAGTTTCGAGATTAAAACAACGCCAAGACCACTAGTCGCAAGAATAAAAGAGAAAAAATCTGTAAAGGGTTTTACTCAGAATTTCGTTCACAAGAGGACGTTGTGACACTAAAAAATTTTAGAAATCAAAGTAACTAGATGTAAAAATATCTTAACGTTCCTGATAATACTAAAACAATAAAAGAAAACCTTTCGCAATGCAAATCATATGAGTATAAAACATTACGGGCCATGGGATTCGAACTTCAGACCCTGCGAATGCGAACTGAACGCTCGATGGAGGTCGCCACACGGGACCGTTCGAATCTTTGCAATGCAGCGCCATTAAAGGCACCGCTTTTATTCGTTGCCACGTTTTGTATCTGTATCTGTTGGGCCCCATTTGCGTTAAAGGTAATGCCAGATCTATGTGCAAATTATGACTTTTATCTATTTCTCAGTTAAAGCAAAAATAAATACAATTTTATTTGTCAAGGTGCTCACCCTATATAGTTTGGGTTCAAAATATGCCCTTTTTGACATTTAAGTAATAGTTCTTGAGTTAAAGCAAAAATAGGTAAAATTTAATGTTTAATGTGCTCACCTTGTATATATTTTAGAGAAACTTTCTCGGTTTCATGCCAGGAATGCATATAATCCGCATGCAAATAATCGTTTTCCTCTAACAAATAGTTTTTGAGATATACCGGCAACAGGCAGACAGACCGCAGACAGACAGACAGACGGTATTGAAAGAACCTGTTCTGCGTCATCTAGGGACCCTGAAACGTGAAGATTTGAAGAAATCTCAGAAGGTAAATTTTTTGCGATTACAATACTTCCTTCGTCTTTTAGACAAGGGAAGTAAAAACAGAAACAAAACCATAGAGTGGCTTGTACGATGTGTTTCAATTTATTTTCTTTACAAATTAGGGTTGAGTTGACACTGCAGCCTAAACGGCACTGATTCAGTGATATTTGTTCCCTGTATCAAAAGATATAGGTCTTTCACCGGGTGTGTAGCAAAGTCCTTCGGTTCCATAGTAGGCTGGCGGAATATGCGCTCCTTTTTTTACCGACGCATCACAGACATATAAAATGTGTAGGTATTGCAGTTTCTGCTTCTTTATTGCGGAATCTACAAGTAAGGTCTCCATTGTATTTTCCGATCTTTCGCAGGTATTTCTTAACAGTCGCATGTCGCATGTTAGTTGATCTGTGACGATCCTGAGTTGCTCCCTGCCCATGAGAAGTAGTTTTACAGTTCTCTTCTTGCAATCTGCCAATCCAGTATCTTTCATGTTGAGTGCCGACTTAATCATTTACATAGCCTGTTATTATATTTAAGCGCGGCCGTTCGCTGGCTATATTTCTACACAATTTGCAATAAGGTATCTGGCTGGCACGCGACTAGCTCAAGTCGAAGAAGGCGTGCGGTCAATTAAGTTATGATGGAAAACCAGGGCGCCAGCGAACCACAAAGACAGCCAGAAACCTCGACACACTACAGATGATTCGCAATCTAGGTTACTATAATTCTCGAAAGTATAGCTGCAAAAGGCTCAAATGGGCAACCACTAAATAAAACAACTAACAGGTTAAAGTTATCACAGTTTACTTGTACTTAACCCGATCTGGTTTAATTCAAATCACATAATAGTACAGAGTATCACAAATCAGGCTTTGCCAGCCAACAGCGGGATGCTGTCCCAAATATTTCAATTCCACATTTAAAAATACATAAACAATACGTACAGTTATTTAGACATTTTACTTGGCTAGTGTGCGGCTTGATCCAGCGGGTACCTAAGATGTCGTATGGAGACCCGGGGCCTGGTGACGTCTACGCAACAGCTCAACTCAGCCACAGGGGCTTTATGGGTGCGCCCAGCATTTGGTGTGCTCTCGAATTTGTCAGCGTAAAACTTTGCTCTGGACACCAGCGATTAGTCCCAGAATTATGATGCTACAGGACTGGCCGAAAGGGGCCTCGCACGAAGACGCCGAGGAGTATTTCTATAGCAGCCAAGTTGCAGAATTTCTGTTATTGAGCCCGGCACGTCACGCTATTAACAAGATTAGAAAAACCCTAAGTAGAGCTTCAAAACACCAACGAAAACTTACCCCATACGGGCGAGCACGTGTTTGCTACAACCTTATAATCCGCTTAAAAGCGAGGCGAAGAACATCGCCCAAATTTCATCGTTCCTAAGGGAGAATCCGCACAAGCGTAACTATTCAAAACAGCTCAAAATTACCCTCTAGGACGACATTACAAATTGTAGCGGCTACAAAACACACATGCTTCAGGCAGGCAGAACCAAAGGAAGATGCTCCTCGAAACCGGAAACTTGCCAAGGATAAAAAATCTTATCAACAACGACACAATGCCGCCATTAGCGCAAATAATTTCTAACTCGAAGCGCGCGGAATTTGAATACTCCGACAGAGCTAAGATTCGGAGAGCGCTTCCCATGAAGTTACCAAAAATTGTAGAATTATGCGAAAAATCTAAAGAGAGCGCAATATTAACGTAACAACTCCCCCCTTACCAAAACAGGAAAATTTCATAGAAATTTTTCGATAAGACTGTCGCGCAACCGTCAGTAGCTCGAAGCAACCGCACAACCACAAAAAAACGAAAGGCCCAAAACACCTCCTCAACACAAGAGGCCTCAATAACCACCAACACATAAAAACCCTAATAACCCGCACCACAATACACCAACACTTGGAGAGACGGAAGCGATCCCGAGCGGAACCCGCGGCTGGACCCTCTCCACGACAGGGATCGAGACTGCTCGTCGCTGCTGGGTGGTAAAGCTGCGCCGGTGAACAGCCCCGTGACAACCCGTCGCCAAGAAATCCCAACCACAAGAACCGTCCAACATCTCCCCACATCCCCACAAGCACCCCCCTGACAACTTCCTGACAAAAAAAAAACCCCGAGGCGGAAGCAAAACCCCACAGTTAAGGCACTGCTAGACCGAAAACCAATAACCCTTCCCACGATTAAATCCAGCAACCCATACCCACAACAATCCAAAAATTCCCCCAAAACGTCGGTTAGGATTCTTCTTTTGACGAAAAGGGGAGAAGGCAACCCCGGGAAAAGAGGGCGACAGACACCAGAAAAGCGAAAGGCAGAGCCAACACTCACGCGACTCAACACACACACTGATTGAGAGATCCTGCAGCACCCCGAACGGCCTGGAGGAAAACTCTACAATCTTTAGCCCATTCGCGACAAAGATCCACTCACCACAAAAGATCCCATGCACACCAGATCAAAGGGGAATAAAATGAAGCGTAACAAGATCCATCCAAATCACGCAAAGAAGCCAACTCAAACTCTCAAGAGCGCTATCACTAACAGGATATAGAAATAAAAGCAACGATATGATAGGAAAATATGAAGGCGAAGAATGAAGGACCAACCGATTAAAATTAACTACAACACGGAACTATACACACCCATCACATTAGAAACCCCAGCTCCACCACTCATTCCCACTGGAGGCCAACACACGAACAGCACCAATAAATCCTCGACGGGAGGTCTCAAGCAACCAACCAACAACTGAAGCTATGGAGTGTGAACAGCAGTACACTCAAAACGTCCATCGACAACAACGGCTCTGGAGAGCTTCACAAATAACTAGGCAGCAAAACTTCCCAAAATGAGTCACCACAAATGCTCAAACGAACCATCCGAGACTCCACAGGAGGGAAAGCCAGACGAAATCGCTCCCCTACAGTGACCTGGCCTACAATGCAGCAGAGGGAAGAACTTGATGACAATGTTCCCTAACGGTGACCTGCCCTACAAATGCCCAACCAACCACCCTAAAGGCTACACTACTAAACGCCAAACCAAACTCAAAAGTGTTCTCAACGAACGCAAACACCAACAAACACAACACATCCCCAAGTGGAGATCTCACTAGAAGTTCATCAACAACCGAACCAGTGCACGCAGACAGCAGTCCCCACCAGACTCAACTCAACATCAAGGCGTAGTACCTCGCACAATACGATGCTCTACAGCAAATCCAAAATACAAACGTGCCAACAGTACCAAAACCAAATACAAAATTGAACTACTGCCAACAAACTACTTCAGCGTTGATAAGGGAGAAACTAGATGAAATAATTCCCTAAAGTGACCTGCCCTACAAATGCCCAACCAACCTACAATACCTCACACAAAATTCAACAACAGCTGGAATAACCAATCACAGCAGCAGATCATACCAAAGACTTCATTCGGCAACAAAGGCTCAAAAGGAAACTAAAGAACAATGACTCGGAAACAGATGCAGGTCCCACAAATCCGGAACGAGCCGTACTCTAAATGAGTAAACGAAACCGTTCTCCATCTCCAAGCACGCCCAAAAGCGAAACCACAACAAAGATTCGAGACTCACTTGTGGATGGAAATCCGCGTGAGCGATATGGATACCGTAACAACAACAAAAAAAAAACAACACAATACGCATAGCTGAAGGCAACCATACAACAACAGCTAAGCCACCAAAATCCCAAAAGGTATCCAACAAAACCCAACAAGCTAACTCAAACCTACACTAAAGCGAAAGATGAACTTCGCTCGACACGAATGCAAGTCGAACCACACAATAAACCCAACTGCTAACTGCAAACTACTCCAGTGTTATTATAGGAAGAACTAGATGAAATAGCTCCCTACAGTGACCTTCCCTGCAATGCCCTACCAACCTACCCTAGCGGTATAAGAGGAGAAAAACAAGATGAAAGCGCCTCCCAATAGTGACCTACCCTACAAATGCCCAACCAACCACCCTAACGGTATAAGAGGAGAAAACAAGATGAAAGCGTTTCCTAATAGTGACCTACCCTACAAATGCCCAACCAACCACCCTAAACATAACTAGAGAGAGACATTACGTCACAGCGGAGTCATCATAGGGCTTCAAGTCCTTCGCATGCCAAGTACCTTTCAGAACACGTCCATCTGGATCTTTCAGTTCATAGACCCATCGGGAGAACTTCCTATTGACGTAAAAAGGGCCAACAAACTTAGAGGCGAGCTTAGCCGTGAATTGACGAGCGGCATCAGACAGAACGTAATTCCTACGCAACACAGGCTGTCCAGGAACATATTCCAAGGGACGCCGACGAAGATCATAACGGGCCTTAGAACTTTGATACGCCTTTCCCAATCGGCGCTTAACATCAGCGTAAAGTTTGCCCAAAAAGGCAGCACGCGTATCTAGATCTCGACTGCGATCAAACTGAAATTCAGGATCTCCACCATCTGGGGTAGGCTCATGCTTCAATGCAATCTCTCGACCAAAATTTATGAAATAGGGGGTTTTCCCCGTGACCTCATGAACCGAAGTACGCATCGCACAAGCTACATGGGGAAGATATTTGTCCCAGTCCTGATGATGGTCAGACACATAGGCCGTCAACATGGTTTTCAACACCCTATTTATCCGCTCCGTAGGATTGGCTTGAGGATGATAGTTGGCCGTAAAGGAGATCTTGCAACCGTACTTGTTGGCTAAGGATTGAAACTCGCGACTACGAAATTGGACGCCATTATCACAAATGATGCGCTTCGGGGCACCGAACATTAAGAAAACATCTTCCTCGAAGTGACGCGAGACCGCGTTAGCCGATGCGGCACGCAAAGGGAAAGCCAGCGCAAATTTACTGAAACAATCTGCCACAACCAGAATGTAGGCATACCCACGCGACGAACGGGGCAGGGGTCCGACAATGTCACCACAGATAACCTCCCAGGGTTTCGAAATCAGAGAATGACCTCCCATAAAACCAGCAGGAGCTCGTTGTTCAGGTTTAGTTCGTTGACACGTTTCACAACGACGGACATAGGCGGCAACATCATACCGTAATTTAGGCCAATAATATTTATGAGCGATACGATGGAAAGTTTTATTAACGCCCGCATGGCCGGCTGTAGGGCTATCATGATTCTGACTAATGATTTCACGACGCTGAGATTTCGGGACCACCACCTTCCAATGATCTTCCTCATCATCCGCTAAGTCAGGATAATCCGACCGAACGTACTTATAGAGCTGGCCCTCACTAACTCTCCACTGAGGGAATTTACGAAGATTGGCGGTAACTTGCCGACACATGCGCCTATACCAAGGGTCACGAACAGGTTCAAGAGGTACCTCAACAACATCAACAACAGGAACGGCTCGAGACAACGTATTAGGCACGACATGTTCCTTGCCCTTGCGATGCACAATATCGAAATCGTACTGTTGAAGGCGAACAGCCCAACGAGCAATGCGACCCACGGGGTCCTTAATGTCATTAAGCCACTTAAGGCTATAGTGATCCGTTACTACCGTGAATTTGGTTCCTTCGATATAAGGTCTAAGTTTCTCGATTGCGAAAAGAACCGCAAGACACTCTCGTTCCGTAGTACTAAAGTTCCTCTCAGTTTTCGACAACGATCGGCTGATGTAGCAGATGACCTTCTCCCCGTCAGCTTGTTGTTGGGTAAGAACCGCGCCAACACCATAACCAGAAGCGTCGGTCTGAATTACAAAAGGTACCGAGAAATCTGGGCACGCTAAAATTGGGGCCGAAATCAGATGTTCCTTGATAGAACGAAAGGCTCGTTCACATTGGTCATCCCATAAAAATTTAGCGTTCTTCCGAAGAAGCGAAGTCAATGGACCAATCAGTGAGGAGAAATTTGGCACAAACCGTCGATACCATGATGCCATGCCAACCAGACGACGCACCTCAGACACCGAGACGGGAGTAGGTATGCGAGTAATAGCATCCACTTTCTCCGGATCAACCAACAACCCTTGGGCATTAACCACATAACCGAGATACTTGAGCTCCGGCTTACAAAAATGACATTTGTCTTTACTAAGCGTCAGGCCGGCGGCCATAAGGCGAGAGACTACCTCGCGTAAGACAGAGAGGTGCTTATCGAACGTGGAAGTGCAAATCACAATATCATCGAGATAAGTAAAAGCATAGGGCTCCAAATCGGCGCCGACTACACGGTCGATCAGACGCTGCCAAGTCGCCGGGGCCGTATGCAAACCGAAGGGCATGCGACAAAACTGATATAAACCCCGATTTGGGACGGTAAATGCAGTCAAAGGACGTGAAGAAACCGCAACAGGAATCTGCCAGTATGCAGACTTAATGTCGAGAGTAGTGAGATAGTGGGCATCACGAAGCTTGTCCAAAGTACTCGATACGTAAGGCAAAGGGTATGCGTCAGGTTGGCTGACCTTATTAAGACGACGAAAGTCAACGCAGAAACGGTAGCTAGCATCCTTCTTCTTGATCAAGACAATAGGTGACGACCAAGCAGAAGTCGAAGGCTCCACTATTCCGTCCTCCAACATCTTTTGCAATTCAACATCCACCTGTTTCTGAAGAGCAGGGGAAATAGGATAATACCGTTGCTTAATAGGTGGTGACGTAGTCTTAATTTCGTGCTCAACTAAATGAGTGCAGCCTAGCTTATCTCCCATTCGTTCAAAAGTCTCCCTAACGAAGTTATCGAGTTGTTCGCGCTGAATCGAGGTTAAATGTTCGACAGCCTGAATGGCCTCTATCACAGGGACTGAATCATTTTTTGAAAATGTCCACTCATTGCTTCGAAGATCAGGTACGATACCCATGCGACGCCAGAAATCAGTTCCCAAAATTAAAGTATGGGGCACAGAAGGCACAACTATCAAATCGATAAGGCAAACCCTATCACGTAAGCAGATCGGAACAGTGACGCTTCCCAAACTTCGACACTCCATGCCGTTGGCAATGACACAAGTAGAAGCTTGATTCGTTTCAAGGCGACAATGCCCTTTCAGTAAATTCCAAGCCTTCATGCCAAGAATAGTGCGAGAAGCACCAGAGTCCAATAACCCGAGAACCTTTCTTCCAAAAATCGAAATCTGTAGATAAGGCCTTTCATCAGGGCCTGCATGACTCAAAATAAAATTCAAAACGGCTCTGGAGCCTGTATCAAAACCTTCACAAGAGTTGACCGAAGATATTTCATCGCAGCGCGCCAGCCGGTCTCCTAACGACGCTGATTCCCGTTTCCCGTACATGAACGGCATGTCCTAACCGTAACATCAGGTCTCCCACACCGATAACAATGACGCCTTCTAGGCGCGGGGCAATCGACTGCACGATGATTAGGCTGATCGCAATTCCAACATCTCAATTCTGGAGTTCCAACAAAGTTTACAACGCGAGCCGAATTATCTCGGGAAGGAGCAACCCCTTCATCAGAAGAAACAGCTACCGTATGAATTCGAGGACTGATTCGAGGTTTCCGATATGCCAAGTCGGGTTCCAACATGCGACTAACGTTAGTTGGGGGCCCGCAAAACCGTTGTGCACGAAGATGTGCATCTTCCACTGCTTTACAAACCCGCAGCAAATTTGGAATGGATGAAATCGGTTCTAATGCCAGTTGTGTTTGGAAGTGGGGCAATAAATTCCGGCGAATAAGGCTAAGCCTAGTACAAGTTGAAGGTACCGAGGGCAATCGACGAAATAAATTTTCCATAACAGCAACAAACACGGTAACTGGTTCATCAGCACCTTGAGTGCGATTCCTTATCTCATCCCACAACCCAGCCTCATAATCGCAAGGAAGAAAAGCTATACGTAAGGCCTTGACTAGCGCATCCCAATTCTGCACAGTGTCTTTTATCGAACGGTACCAGATTAGCGCATGACCAGTGAAGAACTCGACAGCTGAGACAAAAAGTTGTTCCTTAGAAACACCACGAGAGACCCGTAACTCTTCGACCCGCTCCAGAAAGCTGGAGAGTCCCGATTGACCATCAAAGAAAAGGTTCCATTTATTTATAGGCAAGCAATTGTTGTACCGAGGCGAGGACTCGAAAACGTGTGTGCTATTCATACCGATAGGTGAATGAAATACTCGTGGATTACTAGCGTTCGGAATACTAAAACGGACCTGAGAAGGAATCTCAGAGAGAATTCGGGCCTGACCCTGAGGATGGTCGGTTACACCATTCGAACCTAGCTCATCAGCCTGAGATTGACTGTCATCCAAATCTAGCAAGTTAGCTACACCCGAGGCACCAGAGGTCTGTGCGTCACTAAGAGGAGTTAATTTAGTTTCCAAATCGTCCATTGCTCCTAAGCACCGATTATACAATTCACTTTTGCGGGCCTGTAACGAACCCGGAGGACTCAAGCGTTCAAGACGATGGGATACATGCAACAGTCGCGTTTGGATGCGTTTAAAATCATTACTACCCCTAACAAGACTTTCAAGGGCCGCGATCTCTTCCACTAAGTTCCCTAGCTTAAGAAGGCAAATATCAAGTTCCTCCATCGCACCAAGTTCAACCTCAGGAAACGAAGCATTACCGGATTTTTCAAGTCTAACTCGGGCTCGAAGCAACTTACGTTTATCCCCAACGTTGCCATCACAAGTGACACCCCGAATCCTAAGCTCATAGTCTAATTCGTCGACGAGAAGCCTATCAATATCCATGGTAAATGGTGATTTTACTCAAAGACGCAGAAAGTAAATGAAAGCACGTTAACTCTTCCGTATAATCACCGCAGTAAAGGGTCACAACAGAGCAGAGCTTTCCGCTAGTTAAATTAAATAAACAGCGTTGATTGTACTCGAAAATTTGGAAAAGCCTTGGTGGGCCTATGCTCAAACTATATCAGGCAAAATTCGGTAACAAATCTTTCCAATTTGCTATTAACTGACAGTTCAAAATTTTATAACCCAACTCGGTTATTCCGAACACAAGCCTGTACATATGCCCCACAGAAATACTGATAATATATCTTAAATACAAGAAATACTGATAATATGTCTTAAATATAGGCATGCACAAATCTTAATAATTAATCATGCACGATAATAATTCCTAATTAATATCAATAAACACATATATGTAACCCATGCAGAAATACAGATAAATTTACTATATAATATGACCTAATACACCTTAAAATTTGACTGACAAAGAGAGAAAAAAAATAGAGAGCCTTATTTAGTGTTGCCGTAAGAACTCAAAATTTCGACAGTGCAAAGCACATTTACAGAAAACAGGCCACACGCGTTGGGTGCCAGAATCTTGTTATTATATTTAAGCGCGGCCGTTCGCTGGCTATATTTCTACACAATTTGCAATAAGGTATCTGGCTGGCACGCGACTAGCTCAAGTCGAAGAAGGCGTGCGGTCAATTAAGTTATGATGGAAAACCAGGGCGCCAGCGAACCACAAAGACAGCCAGAAACCTCGACACACTACAGATGATTCGCAATCTAGGTTACTATAATTCTCGAAAGTATAGCTGCAAAAGGCTCAAATGGGCAACCACTAAATAAAACAACTAACAGGTTAAAGTTATCACAGTTTACTTGTACTTAACCCGATCTGGTTTAATTCAAATCACATAATAGTACAGAGTATCACAAATCAGGCTTTGCCAGCCAACAGCGGGATGCTGTCCCAAATATTTCAATTCCACATTTAAAAATACATAAACAATACGTACAGTTATTTAGACATTTTACTTGGCTAGTGTGCGGCTTGACCCAGCGGGTACCTAAGATGTCGTATGGAGACCCGGGGCCTGGTGACGTCTACGCAACAGCTCAACTCAGCCACAGGGGCTTTATGGGTGCGCCCAGCATTTGGTGTGCTCTCGAATTTGTCAGCGTAAAACTTTGCTCTGGACACCAGCGATTAGTCCCAGAATTATGATGCTACAGGACTGGCCGAAAGGGGCCTCGCACGAAGACGCCGAGGAGTATTTCTATAGCAGCCAAGCTGCAGAATTTCTGTTATTGAGCCCGGCACGTCACGCTATTAACAAGATTAGAAAAACCCTAAGTAGAGCTTCAAAACACCAACGAAAACTTACCCCATACGGGCGAGCACGTGTTTGCTACAACCTTATAATCCGCTTAAAAGCGAGGCGAAGAACATCGCCCAAATTTCATCGTTCCTAAGGGAGAATCCGCACAAGCGTAACTATTCAAAACAGCTCAAAATTACCCTCTAGGACGACATTACAAATTGTAGCGGCTACAAAACACACATGCTTCAGGCAGGCAGAACCAAAGGAAGATGCTCCTCGAAACCGGAAACTTGCCAAGGATAAAAAATCGTATCAACAACGACACAATGCCGCCATTAGCGCAAATAATTTCTAACTCGAAGCGCGCGGAATTTGAATACTCCGACAGAGCTAAGATTCGGAGAGCGCTTCCCATGAAGTTACCAAAAATTGTAGAATTATGCGAAAAATCTAAAGAGAGCGCAATATTAACGTAACAAGCCTAAGGCTGGTTCTGGGCCAAGGTAAGCCTGAGTCAATCCCTTCCTTGCTAGTTCATCGGATTTCTGATTGCCATCTATGCCACAATGACCTGGTACCCAGAATAGCCTCACGACGTTCTGTTCTGCCAAGTCATTGAGTTCCTCTAGGCACTCCCATACCAATCCGGAAGAAGTCTTACTAATCGAGAGCAGCCTTCAGAGCCGCCAGGCTGTCCTACATTATGTAGATACGCTTATGTTTATAAGCCCTCCGTTTGCCCTCTCGCGCACACTGTAGTATCGTGTATATTTTCGTTTGAAATATGAACCCATACTTACCCAGTGAGAACCTGAGCTTCTCTTTTGGTCTTTCGTCATAAATTCCTGATCCCGCACCAGTCTCAGTTAGAACCGCCGTGTACCATATCAAGCTTCCAGGAGGTATATCCTGTTGGGCTGTTCATTCTTCACGATCTTGAATTATCACTTCGAAAAGTGACCTTACGAGATATTTCGGAGTCCATCTTCATTTCAAATAGAGGACCCCCTATGCTGCCGCCTATACTTGTGTGTTCTGTACCTAAACGAAAGTTGTACAGTGAATTTGCAATTTCATAATCTTGTCTCCCCCTGTATTACTATATGAAGAGGGGGGCGGTCTAGAAGAGTCTCCATTGCAGCAGTGGGCGTTGTTCTTATTGCCCCTGTTATACCAAGACATGCAAGCCGTTGTATCTTGCTTAGCCTTAGTTTGGTGGAATAGTGTTACTTCGGATGTAATCAATACCTTATTTACGTATCCTTAAGTTGTAACATCATAATATTGACCATTGCAATATAGTTTTTCTTAAAACTTAAATATTAGTTTTCAATTGTACGTATAGGCACAGAAATAAAATTTACTGAATGAACAGTTAGAAATTCTCCTTCTGAATGCAACTATTTTTTAGGTTGACTCGAAGCAAAAGAACAAAGTATATTAGTTTTCTTATTTGTGGTATCAAGGACGGATGGGCGCTGAAAATCTTAGTGGGAAATTGACATGAAAGTGGATCAACAGCGTTCAAGTGACCCGTCTAATAGCAAGAGGTACAACGAGGACCAAAAGTTTGTCCCCCCCCCCCCCCCTTCTAACTTGTAAATGCTTTAAAATATTTTAGGTCTCATACTATTTCAGAAAAATTATAAAATATTTTTAAATACTGGAATATTACTTTAAATGCAATGGGGGTCATGTGACACCATTTAAAATGTCGCATGGAGTAGAATACGTATCTATAATTTCAAATACTTTTGTTGATTTTTAACAACATTTTAATAAATAATTAATATCTAACATTTTTAAATCAAAAATTGATGTGGCTGTTTGAACGCCACCTATTCCTCTTAGTCTAACAAAAGTTCTATTTTCATTTCAATAATAATAATAGCATCATTAACTGGGAAGAATACGTGTATCCATATCAATCACAGCAAAGGAAGAGGGTTGCCGGTTTTAATAATAAATTAAAACAAAATGTATAAAATATTAAATTGCTATTCCTCAATAGTTTATCTCCATCATTTCTATGCGTACAATACCGAATAGATAAAATAGTTCAGCTAATGTCTGAACACTTAATTTACAAAAGGATCAGAAGATCTCTTACTGCAAAATAAATTGAATAAGAACGTGGAAAATGTAGTGATAGGAAGCTCAGTGGCGCCTCTAGCATACCTGCCGCCGGGATACAAAGTCTCATATGCCGCCCCCTCTGGGTTGTGGGTTACGTCGCTAGGCGAGGTAAGGGATTTGAATTGGGTGCAGCTAAATAGGGAAGCATACTTGCCTAAACAAAACACTAACTTTTATTGATTTTCTTATCACCAATTCATTAACAGAATAGTTCTTATACCTATATAAACGCGTGTTGTGATTGCTTAAGTGCCGGCCATCTTGCGTTTGTCACGTTTTTATCGGCACCGACCGGGGGTAGTTCGTCTATCATCAATCCTGTCATTACCTTGTCCTTCACAATACAACGATAAGCAAGTACGTCAGGCAGTGGAATTTAGCCGAGCGCGTAAACGGTACTAACATAGCCAAGCGGAGAGAAAAGAGCAGGAGTAAAGCAAAGAAATCAAACTTTTTACAACAAGCCAAAGTGCGCATACTGCCACGCTGATAAGAGATGCAGAATCATTCTATCAATCTATCTTTTAAAGAGGATAAATTTTAAAACTGGCACGATTATCCATTATGTTGTAAGTGAAGCGTTCATTGGAACAGCCTTGTGGAACCTGAAAGATGAAAAACGCTACCATAGATAAATTATTAGACAGATAATTTCTGGGAAGGAGGAGCCCCTTCATTTGCCATTGGCCTTTGTAGCTAAGAATATCTGAGCATAATAGTAATGGGAAAAAATATGTTAACTCGGCACTTTTTGAGGGAGAGCCTAAGAAGTACTGAAAAAAGAAATCTGATTTATGTTTATCAAAATACTACGGAAATAAGTACACCATTTTTTTAAATGCATGGACCATCCTACATATTCAACAAAAATTAATACAATAGTTATTTACTATACAAGTGGGATAACAGCATCATTAATATACGTGTGTGTAAGTTACAAACGAGTGCGTTGCACGAGTTATGTAAGCACACAAGTATATTAATGATGCATTATCACACATGTATTGTACAAAATTTTATCTACGACTGCCTAAAATTGAGAAAAGTGCATTAAGAGAAATGTCAGATCTGTCATTTTCAAAAATATTTTAGTAGGCAAATGTCATTATGTCATTCATTTGACACTATTTCAGTTACGTAATGAAGTCATTACACAACTCAGTTGCGTAATGAAACCATTACATAACTGAGTGGTGTAATGAGCTTCATTACCTAACTGAAATAGTATCAAATGAGTGACGTAATGAGTTACTTATCCCACCGGAGTAGATAAAATATTTTATTGAATTTATTTAATAAAATTCTTATATAAATTCTAATATTTGGCATACTTATAGAATGTTTTATTCCATAAAAATAGAAAACTATATAACATAAACCCGTATAAAAGACATATGAGATTCGATATTTTACTTTTACGTCAGTTAGCGGAGTTCAACCCAGGGCGTAAATAAAAATTACATGGATGATTTTGGAGTTCCTCGTATAAGTGATGAAATTCACCTAATTCCTGTCGCTTTTCGATTTATTTCGTGCCGTTACATGTTCTTTCAGTGTCCCTCTTCTGTATGTACCTACCAATATTTAACTAAACAACTTTCACATAAGGTACAATAATTATTAAGTCGTCTGGAATATATGTTTACTTCCTACATCGAATTGAAATGTCGTTACTATGAATACATTAAGCTTTATCATCTATCTGCTTTACTCGTTGCGCTGCTTCACTCTGTTTGTACCCTAAAACGTCTAATTATTAGCAATTGGAATCCGCATGGGAGCGCAGATTTGAATGAAATGACTTCGATGTTTTTCGTTGCGAGTTAATGTTATTCGCATTACTAATTAAGTGTTTTTTTACTGTTTCAATATTCTCTAACAGCATTAAGTATATTTTATACATAATTTTTACTCCATTCAACAGTTATTCGACTTACGCTTTCTTTATTGAAGACGTTAAAAACATTTTTCTCTTCACTTTTTTATTACAATAGTAGTTTGTATACCAAGGCACTGAAGTTTAACTTTTTATCACGAATGTGGATTTAGTTGCCGAGGCCCTTAGGGCCATGGCAAATAAACCACATGAGGGATAAAAAGGAACTTCAGTGCCGAGGTGTACACTATGATTTATTTGAAATCGAGAAATCGTGAAATTACAACATTTTAACCAACTTTTGTAGGTTATGTTCGGTCGATTGACGTTTATCTGTCGCCTCGCCACTTACAAAAAGTTGTAAAACAATGGATTACTTCACTGCCGATTCTCGTATTTTAATGACGATTTCGGCGTACTTCACTGCCGATTTCAAATAGATCAATTTTAAAAATACAACATTTATTTTAGGCACCTAATTATAATAAGGCCACATATGTGTGAGCTTAAAAGATAGTTTATATGTATGTCAGTGTCGTTTTCACTACTTATTACAGCTAGATTTGATAGCCTTTCTTGTGTCATGCTTCATTTTCAATATTTTTTTTATAATTTACTTGGAAATGATCTCTCACCCTCGGCAATAGAGACAGGTAATGTTAAGTAAATACGTAAAGCAATCGATAATTTGGAATGTGCTAATTAAGTTAGTTTAAACAAATATTTCACAATATTGACTGAAACTGCGGGAGATAAAATCTCTATTATAATCAACTGTATACAGTGTGTTTCACTTTACATGGAAGCACCCCTGTATTTTCTTTGTTTTTGTATGAATCGATTTGAATTTTTTACCAGTTGTACAACTCACCAAGAGGCATCTATTCATGTCCTTGAGCGCAAATGACGTTTTTAGCCTCGGCTACTACGATCAAGAACATGGGTCGTATTGTCAATATTTTGCATCGCGTTAGAGTTACAGCAAAAAGTTATTAAGAAAACTTGTTTAGAATCAAAGAATACCCCAAATACCGATTTTCGTTTAATAATTCGAATTTTTAATTTTTATCCATAAATTTGTCAAAGTCCCAATTTTCAACTTTTAATTTGGTATTAATGGTGCCATGGAGAAACAACATTTTTATTATTGTTGCAAACGTCATTAGGTCTTAATAATGGCTGAATTACGTTTAACTGTAGCTGAGAAAGTAGAAATAATTGGAATTAATGGTGAAAATGCAAGATCCAATAGAGAAGTAGCTAGAATATTTAATGGAAGGCATCCAGGGCGTGCACCTATTTATCCAGGAACTGTTTCAAAAATTAATCAACTTTTTAATTTAACTGGAAATGTTGTTAAGCCAGACCAAGAAGAATAGTTCGAGAGCATCCCTCGGAGGAATGATTTTGGCGGTTTATGACGCTAATCCTCCTGAGATATGGCATTAAATGTAACTATTGCACTATCGAAAATTTTCCGCTGCTTGCATCTTCAGAAACTAAGTGCCAGGACAAATAGGTGCACGCCCTGGATGCCTTCCATTAAATATTCTAGCTACTTCTCTATTGGATCTTGCATTTTCACCATTAATTCCAATTATTTCTACTTTTTCAGCTACAGTTAAACGTAATTCAGCCATTATTAAGACCTAATACGTTTGCAACAATAAAAAGATGTTGTTTCTCCATGGCACCATTTGATACCAAATTAAAAGTTGAAATTTGGGACTTTGACAAATGTATGGATAAAAATTAAAAATTCGAATTATTAAACGAAAATCAGTATTTAGGGTATTCTTTTGATTCTAAACAACTTTGCTTATAACTTTTTGCTGTAACTCTAACGCGATGCAAATATTAACAATACGACCACGTTCTTGATCGTAGTTAGTAGGCAAGGCTAAAAACGTCATTTGCGCTCAAGGACATGAATAGATGCCTCTTGGTGAGTTGTATAACTGGTAAAAAATTCAAATCGATTTATACAAAAACAAAGAAAATACAGGGGTGCTTCCATGTAAAGTGAAACACACTGTATATGTCTAAATGATTAGTTCCAAAATTTACTCATTTATTTTCTTGTTGCTTGACGTCACGCGGTCACGTTATCTAATTGGTTATGACCTTATGACCTTTATCTCCACCAATAGCGTTAGAGATGAACTTTATTTCGAATCAATTATGTAGCTGCTGCCCGTTAGGCCCTGCCGCCCGGGTGCCGTGCACCCCTTGCACCCCCGCTTAAGACGCCTCTGGCTAAGCTATTAGTTTAGTTTCAGTCTTACATTTTACAAAAGCAGATTTTTGTTTCTATAAGAATGCGGCGGCTTTTCCTCCAAAGCTTTTCTCAAAATTTTATTGTGCAAAATACGTCCCACCGTTTATAGAGGGACGTCTTCGTATGTACTCAATGAGCAGAATGCCTTCTTTGTTCCAAAAAAATGCTGCCACTAACTTTCCTTCAGGGTTTTGCATCTTTGCTTTTTTGGCAGCAGGGAGTCCTTAAACACCCACTGCATTGACTCTTGCTTGGTACGAGGGTTCCAATAACACACCTAAGTCTTGCCATCGCTGACAATTAAAAAAAAGATTAACTTACTATCGCTTTCTAAACAATTTAGATGCAATTCATGTTCTTCGGAAATTTCTTTTTGACAAATGTTTTGCTACAGGGGAAGCAGTCTTGGAATGCAACTTTTTCATGTCTAAATCGTCGTCAAGATTTTTAAATTGTTGTCTTAGATACGTTAACCTCTTGCAATAATAGAGACTTTCAATAGTCTGTCCGTCAACACCAGTTTCTTAACTTTTCTCACAATTTCCTCGGCTCTTGCGTTTACATGTCTTCCAATTATCCAATCTTTAATCGATTCCCTACCCTATTAAAACTGTTTGACCAATATTTTACCTGAAAATATAATGGACTACAGTAGAACCATTCTATAACTTTGCGGTAGCGGTAGGCCATGGAACACGTTGTGATCATAATTGATTCCACTAATTTGGTAAAGCATGAAGTGTAATAAATGTCATATTATATAAAGTTTGGTTATGTTATAACTGCCAAGAAATCAGTAGCGGCGATTGCACAAATTGGTAAAATTTGACTTCCCACTGCAATGTGTATAGTGTAGATTTTGGACTATTCGAAGAATTTAGTTTTATTTAGGCATCGCATCTCAGATAATTCACTGTTACCACAACCGTGTTTGTCACTTTATTGTGAAAAAACTCGATTATTTAGCACAATTACTTAAATTTAAAAGTTTTTAGTACGCCACTGACATATCCTGTCATTTTTCTAAAGCAGGTTAGCAAGTTAATGTCAATTTAATAGATGTAAAACTTTTTAACCAATATGAAGCTTTTAAATTACTAGATTCTAATATTAGGTTTGTTTTTAGCCGCCCGCAAAGCTGCAATAGTTCTGTACTTTCCCCATAAACGGCGAGCTTCCTTCAATGAATAGTTTTGGGTCGTTTTCTTCTTTTTTCAAGAATTGTATTACACAACGCTGTTCTAGCTTTGCTTCAGTAATTTCCATGAACTTAAAATGGTCTACAACTCGCAAATATTACTTACACAAGCAGGCTCTTAGAAAATGACACTGATACCTACTAACTTGTCAATAAGAAGCAAGTTAGATAGCTTGTGTTTTTATGGCTAGGTAGATTACTTAAAATCTGCCCTCGTATGATCATATGCTGCATTTATTGGAAAAGATATAAGGGTTCGACCAAATTCGAAATGGGAATATAGGTACCCTAGTTATATTGTCGGTCTGCTTATAATGGGTTTTTATATATTTAACTCAATTTGCTGTCTTACCAAGTAGCAGGAGACATAAGTATTACGGTAGAAGGATATCAAGCTCAGTTTAAAAATTGGAGCATATAACAGTATTTTTTAGTAAAGTTTACAAGGGATATGGAAATTACTTTATCCCATTTTATATGGTAATGTACTACATTTCTTTATTAAAAATCGTTGAGTAAAGTGGTAGTTTGCACCTTAGCAACCATTACAACGTAGCAACGGCGATTCGTTTTAAGTGTATTGTTGGTGGCACTGTAAGTCTATATAATATTCGAAGTTGGCTGGTTAGGTGTGGCGTCAGTTTTTACACAGAACAAAGCAAAATCTAACCTGCTGACCTCGAATTTGACATAGACTTACAGCGCTACCAACAATACACTTCCGTACTCGTATGGCCGTTTAAGTACTTACTCGCTAGCGCTCGTACTTGTTCAGTAAACCATCACTTTTCTTAACTTGTTGCCTAATATACTATTACATTGTTTTAACAATGTTCGATAATTTGTTTATATTTGTTTGAGTAGTACTAACAACAGGAGCACAATAACAAAACGCTACAATTTTATTCAATAACTCATGCAACTGGCAAATATTAAAGTACAATACCGCTAATTTACGGCAATTTCTAACATCTATCCCCTTCTTTCCAATTTAAATCTACAAGCCTTTAAGTTCCGGTTCTATACAGAATTTATATTTTCAAAAATCCTGATCGAAAGGAAGAAGAATATTTGTAGTATGTTGTGTCGTGACTGTTTAAATGCCTTCATGTTTATGTAAAATAAAAATTGATGCAGTTTTTTAGTATTTTCTATAAAATTCATCTAGATTTCTAGATAATGCAAATTACTAATGAAATCATTAGCTGTTGAAGGTCCAGGTTTCTTGATTGGCTCTATTTTTACGATTAACTTTAAGATTCAGATTTAAGAAAGAGTTCAAAAAGAAATAACTAAAAGATATTCCCACCCCTAATAGCAGCACATAATTTAAAAATTAAATATAGGTTATGTAAACAACGCAATCTCTTCGAGCAAAAGTAAAGTGCTGCTCTTGATTATTAGTTTAAATAAATGTTAAAATTAAAGTACTACATGCTCGTTTTAGCATTTTGTTCAAGTAATTAACTGTTGATGTTTCAGCCCAGCCCAGCCCAGGGCTAACTTAAATCTTAAGATTAGAGAATGAGTAGAACAACAAATACTACCTGCAGTTCCTGGCGTTGTCACAAACCGACTGATATGTGACGTAATATTGGTATCGCTGACAGATCCCATGAAAAATGGCCTAGCACTTGTCAAAATTTCTATACTGACCGTAATAAGGCAGGGTGACGACTACATTAATGAAATTGTTTTTATTGACGACAGGCTTTAAGCACAAGCACAAGCTCTCGGTAGGTAGGAAATCGAAAGATTCACCGATATATTGTTGGAACAGATATTATTAAAACATATATTGAAGCAGGAGTAAGAATATAAAAATATAAATACTTGCTGTTAATTAAAATGCGATACCTGAATTAAATGATTAAAATAATTGTAAAATGTAAGGTTACACATGGAAATGAGTAGATCAGTTTTATTACTGTAATTTTATTTTTCAAAAATTAGTTTGTAAATTCTGAACTTGCAAAAGTTTGAAATTGGAATACCTATATGCTACCCGAATGGTTATTTAATGTTTCCTCGATGTATATGGGGCCGATACTTTTACAACAAATGCCTGTGGTGTACCAGTTGTGTTTCTGCATGATTCAAGCGATATCAAGCTTTTTTCGAAATTGGAACAGAAACATGTCTTTTCCAGCACGAAATACGTAAACAACTTTATATTGTTTTGGCCATGTCAGATCGATTTATCGCCACGGTATCGAGAACTTATGCGATGCACTCAGCATATGGCGTCGGATCTTCGAGGCGCGAATTTTCAGAAAGCGAATGAAAACAAGGGGTGTCATTTGTGCATTAAGCACACTACTATGTCGCATTCGAAATTTTCTGGTGAGGGCTCTTCCGCGTAGCTCCTTGACCTGACCTTGAGCACGCATTCCGAGCTTCCCCTCGCGTGCCCCCACTCCGCGCACTCCCACCTCCTTAGGGGCGCCTCCTTGGCCGTCACAGCCGACCGCGACTCAATGAAGTATGAAACAAACCGATGCATTTCGAACGGAATCCAGTATGGCGCGCCCGCGGTTAATTAGAATATTGGGCCCTGTTTTGCCGCCGAATTTTCACAATTATCGTTTCGTTCGCTACCCAGCTAGGGAAATTCCATTTTTGCGTATGCCGGTTATTAATCGGCGCCGTTTTTATGAAACACAGCGGGCCCGATTGGTGTTTTTCGGTTTAGAGAGTCGGGAAATTCAAAATTTGTGCTGAATTTAGTAGTATTTCGCCACAGTAAGAAAATAAACAATATCAAGAAAGCAAAACATCTATTCTCGCTATCAACGTAAACGATTAAATTGGAACATTGAAATTAACCCAGATATGTCTAAATTTTGTTGATTCTTGTTAGACTGTTTTTCTTTGTAAAAAAATAAGTGTTTTTATTGTATGGAAACTACGTACTATATGTACAGAAAGAGTACGCTAGCAAGATACTTGTGTAAACTGCTTGAAATCGAACATTGCCCGTATAACGATTGATTTAGTGACAATTTCTTCACCTCTTCAGCCAACTAATTTTTGTGGCATTTTGATTTATAGCTGGACTACCCTTCCAGTAATCGGATTAATGTTTATGTTATAACAAAGAGAAAATGCAGTTCATTGCACTTTATAGGTGTTATTACAGTTATTGGTATTGGTAGCAAATCAATTGTTTTGGTCAAACGGATCTAGGTACTACTACTCTCATATTTCTACTATACCTATAAGTAACATGTGAAAACGAAATCAAGCTTGGCTGTGAAATATTTGTTGTATGAATAATATATTGGTGGCACTGTAAGTCTATGTCAAATTCGAGGTTAGCAGGTTAGGTTTTCCGTCAGTTATGACACAAAATGACGCAAATCCTAACCTGTTAACCTCGAATTTGACATAGACTTACAGTGCCACCAACATATTATTCATACAACAAATAAGTATTTCAAAGCCAAGCTTGATTTCATTTTCGTTTGCTCACATGTTAGATTAGAGGTTAGACGATGTTGGATCGGCACCAAACACTTAAAATAAGAATGATGATAATGATATACGAATCAATCTGTGTTCACTGTAGAATGTTCTGTGTTCTTTTTAAGAATATTCTTTGGATGAAAGAAGTGGATTAACTTCAATGGCAGTGACATTAATCTTAATTTGATATGTTGTCTCTCATAGTAGGCAGTAACCTATTACGGGATTTTTAAAACTTTTCTATGGTTAAAAATCGACTTTTGATATGGTTTCGCAGAATTTACATACATACCTATCTGATTATTGTAGCTGTGTCGGTTAAAATAGAATACATATACACACCCTTGATTTGATTTAGAAAGGGATTATCTTGGAGACACTATTTGTGTGCTTTCAAAATATTTCACCTATAGGTACATTCACAGAAACTGTTCTTCACCAAACTATTACTAGACCAGGCGTCAGGGCGTTCAAAAGGCTTGAAGTGGGAAATAATTTGAAACACTTTAATTTTGCATTCTAATTATAGCTAAATAACATATCTAGGAATGTTATGATTCATAACATCCGTGGTTTGTTCAATAGTTTATCGGTTGCCATGTACGGTAATGGACTATTACCGTACAGATCAATTATGATTTAGTTACCTACTTTTTTATATGTTAGCAGGATTAATATTAAAAATATGCAGGAAAGATTAAACTGTTAGTTTTATAGTAAAATAGCATATTACAAATACTAAACAGAATTAAATTTTATATGAAATTGTTCCCTATGTGCGAGTAACAGTTTTGAAGATATCTATCAAAGAAAGGTTAAATTTTTGTGCACGTGTACGAAATAATATAGGTACTTTTTATTGTCGAGTACTCATATTTGCAATTTGCGATTGGTTCAAAGCTGATTATTTATTACTTTTTCATACTGTTTTCCACACCACCACACGGTAGAGTACATAGCGCGTTTTTTACGTAGTATCCCTTGCAGGGCGAATTCATATTTTATTACCCTATTTTTCTTCTGTTGGATGTTAATGGTTGACTAACGTCGTGGTTTTCTCTTCAAATATCTGCATTTTTTCTTTAACCTCCTGCTGCAGTTATCTATCTGATTTATGGTCTTTATCTTCGGACGTAAAGTTCTCAAACTGAACATCTGTCAAAAACAATAATGGTTTTTTCTTTATAGTATTTTTTACATAATCATAAAAAGTCTCTCTTTGATGCCAGACGGCTCGATGTAAAAGAAATCCACCATCAAGGACATGTAATCCGTTATCAAGATTGACTTCATCGGATAGAGTACAATTAATAGAATGAATGGTAATGAACCAATTCAAATCCAACATACTGCTATTGTTCTTTATCGGATTTCTTTATCCAGCGAAATTGTTTAAAAACGTATTCGTGTTCATCAAGTATTTTGGCTTGGGAGTCAACTGCTCGAATGAGTAAAATTCGCCCTTTTTCGTTGAAATTTAACCTAAAAAAGTGTTTACCAATTGATTATACTTGCCATTGACGGTATTTTTGCTCCTTTTGCTTCGTGATAGTTTACCCTTTCGTCCGTCTGTATTCCTGTACTTAGCTATAGGATGTCATGTCCAATAGGAAAGGGGTGGTGTGGTAAAAACCATTCTTGAACATGTTTTTCACGATCTCTTCATCTCTGGGAATACGTATACCATATGTTGTTGTTTGTAGTTGTGGCACAATCACACAGTGTAAATCTTTAAGTGGAGTTACTTTATTGTCCATTCTCTTTCCGTTTGCTTGTCTTAGTTTTTAGACCTTTCTTTTATACACCTTCACTTAATGTATGTTCACAAATAAAACAATCGTTTAAGTTCGCCATATTTTTTTAGTCAACAATGCAACATAAACAAAACACGTTTGTTCAAACATAAAACTGAACAACCTGCAACATAAAATGTAAGACAATAGGAAAAACAGTTATTCAACCAGTCTCGCAAAAGCAGCAACTTTTTCTTATATAATCTCTCTTCTGTGGCTATATCTTCTATGCTATTAGTCGTATAAAAATATACCTTAGTATATTTCGATTGAGAATTTAATTATCTTTAATATTGGCAATGCCTTATTTTGCTGTAAACGTTAAGGAAAAATATATTCTTCCAACGCACAGCTTGCAAGACGGCGGAAAACAATATAATACTAAAAGTTGGTTCTAAAAGAAACCGTTTAGAATAATATCCATATTTCCAGAGATTATTTCTGAATTAAAATCCCTGGTGCTTGACCTAAACAGCTAGGTCCATGAGAGAAGGCGGCCGCACCAGAGCGCAGAAGACGTGTTGATGCAGTTCAGTGGCGTAGGGCGTATGCATAATTTCTATAATAAAACTAAGTATTTAAGTAGTGTACCTACGTATAATTTTATAATAAGTATATGTAAGTACATATAAGTTCATTAATGATGAAGCGTACGATGTTTGGATAGTTAGGTCTATTTTGTCTGCTGCTTCCTGTTGCTGCTTGACTCTTGTTACTGCTTTCTTCGCCTCTTCTGACCATGTGTTCTTCCAGGTAGTCCTCTTCTTCTGGTTCTGTTTCTTCTTTCTTTGATTTTACATATGTATTTTCTTTGGCAGTGTCTTTGCCATTCTTTGAGTATGTTCATAATTCTTCCACCTTAACAGATTTAGTTATTCTCGAATGTCTTCGGTGTAACATCTGTCTACTTTGCTTACACCCTCGTGCATGGCGGCTGCTCCTTAGGGGTTCAGGGGCTCGAGTCTACCAACCGCGATTAGAAAAGAGTAACTATTTCATAATTAAAACTATAGTTTATCATATATCCTACCGTTATAATATAATAAGGTTCAAATAAAACAATATCTAAAAAGTATGTCAGCATAGCATGAGATGCTGTGGGCTCTTCGAAACCCAGCTCCGAACTTGTATAGGAATTACGGGCGAAAACGCTATCGCTACAGAATCGGCGATATAGCAGTTTCAACGTGAGACGACGGCTCATTATGTTAGAGCCGCCACCGCTTCAGACTCGCAGGCAAATATTGCGCTCCCGACAATGTAATCGATCCGAGGGTAAATGTGGTCGCCGCGCCGATATCGTTACTCCTTTTTACTTGTTTCGTGATGTTTTATTTAAGAATGGCGGATAATGGAAATGGCCATTTTATACTTACTTGAAATGTGTTGCACTACCCACTTGGAATATTTAAACTTAAAGTTAATGGATGCTCTATGTCAGATGCGGTCTTGTGATTACACATTTTTATATTTATTTATAAATTGTGTTAAAAACCGTAGTACTGAAAGTGTGTGAAGATGTTTGATAAACCTTCCTGCATACGTGTAAAGCTATCTAAACTGAAAAAGGTGTTCAATAGAACATCAACAACGAATCTCTACGTATTATTCTAGAAATACAAAACTAAGAAAACAATTGATAACCATGTTATTCATCTTTTGTTGAAGAAGTTGAAAGTAAGCCGTTCGGCGAAGTGGACGTCAGCAACAATTTTGTGAAAGGTGTAACAAGAGTTCAGGAAGATGAAAACGAGGAAGAATTGAAAAGATATAGTGGAAGAAATTAAAATGCAAACCGTAAACGAAGCAGAGAAAAGGGCAAAAAGAGCATGAAAAAGAATCTTTTAGAATACGAATGTCATTGACAGAAAATGGGCAAACGTATACTTGAAATGACTTTTCCAGCATATAATTTTCCTTAAGGTACTATCAAAGATGAGTCTTTACTATGCGAAACTATTAGTTTCATAGCGGTTTGTGTGCTGCTCAAAAGGATAAAACACTAAATCCGAAAACAAGAGCTCGTTACTTTTATTGGCATCAATATTATAAAGGATACCCAGTTTTGGGGGTGGCTATTGTAGCTTATGCCATAGGAAGAAACCAACTTGATATTAACATAACTCGCATTCCCAAAAACAAGACAGGTAAACTGATATTTGTTGGTAACGTGAATGTATTTCAAATATGGCAGCTCCTCTGACTGGCGTATAATAAGTGTCGTTCGCATCGAGATTTTGCTTGACGTATTGGCGTCACGAAGCTCTTATTGGCAAAATATCAAAATTCTAGAGCTAACGGTCAGCAAGATAGTGGAAAAACACTGAACCCCACAGATAAGGTTACCTGACACTACACACCGTTTTCTGTGTTTACAAGGGTACTAGTGAGGTTTGGGTGGATGAATCTATGATAATCTTCAAAGCAAGAAGTTCAATGGAGCTCTTCTCAAATATTTGGCTTTTGTGTGACCACAACAGGTTATTTTGTGGCATTATGGACACGATTTTGTAAGATTTTGTGATCTTGACGAGATGTTGTTTTGAGTTTGATAAATCAGAACATTCCTAGCATTTCATACAACAGACGTTCTTCCAGTAAAAATATAACTCGTGCTGTAAAATTAGAACGATTTCTTTTTAGCCCCAAAGAAGTGCGGCTGTAACTAAATTTAGTCAAGACTACATTCAATTTGCAACAGTTGTAAGATAAAAAGAAAAAATATTTTGCAGCCTATTATAATGTAGACGTGTAAAATGCATGTTTTTGCATTGTCTCTAATTTCTAGGATAATTTTATAACCCTGTTGATACTTTTGGACACCATTTTCAAAACTTAGAAATAGAAAATACCCAGACCTTACAACGATGTATAAAATTTTTTGCAAAAAAAAATGTGTTTATGGACGAATTGATAAAATATTTTAACCAAAGAAGAAAAAAAAGTTTTCAAAAACTCTTCAAGGTTCAGGCTGCAAAAGGGTTAAAGTATTCTTCGAATATGTTGCCAACAATGGGGTACCTATAGCCATTGCACATTCCCTTCTTCGTCCTTTCTCTCTCGTTTCCCATTTAGGCGTTACTGCGTTGGATCTCGAAGCCACCTGTCTTATCTTTACTTTTTCCATTTAATTACGTCTATATCTTGCCCTGTTAAAGATATTATATTCCAAGTTACTAGTCTTATCCTGTTTCTTGACTGATGTCTTCGCCCAAGCCGTGCGAGTCCTAATCTTCGACATTGTCTCTGAATCTATTTACCTTTATGGATGAGGACCTCGTTCCTTCGAGTCAACTGGCCTTTGGCCCAAGCGTGTTTATTATGAATATTCACAGATACGATGTCTTCAGAACTGTTCTTCATCCGCCAACCGGGGACGCGCTTTCTAAGAGTGTGCTTTTCCAAGAGGCAAATTAATTCCGCAAGTGAAAATTCAGTGTTATACGTTCTATAATAGTACCAACGTTGAATATTGTTCGTGTTTGTAAAGTAGTATGTAGCCTTTAATATATTAAAAACTAACATTAGAAGGTTTCCCGTGTTTGGTGTTTTTTGTGTTTCTTGATAATGAGTTAAGTATTGTTAGTAAATATTTAGTTCAGCTGTGACAAGACAAACCAATTGAATTGATTATTGACGTAAGTGGTATATTTGGTGTATATGTTTTTAGCAATCGACCTGTGTCGACAATCACAATTATATTATTATCTCGTTGCTATTACGTACCTATATAGTGTTATTCTGTTTTTAAATATTTTGTTTGACTATCTGGAATTATTCCAGTTATAATTTCGTTTTTCAGTTTATACATTTTTTGTCTCTTGTTGTTCTGCAAGTATCTTCCACTGCCGCAATTAAATCCAACTTGCTTTTTCGAGGGCACTAAGACTACTGCAGAGCACTAGTATCAGGGCCGTAGCTAGGGTGATGCCAGGGAAGGTTCAGCCATTCTTGGAAAATATTAAGCTTCCCCTAATGTTAACAGCGAATCGTTCTCAAAACACTTTTTTAGTTCTGAAGTTTTCAAGAGAATACTATAAACTCCTCAACCTTGCTGCAATCCGTATTAACGTGATTTAATTCTGTTCAGGATAATCTGTAATAGGAAATTATAAATTAGTTAGAAATTAATTTGAAATTGGAAGTCCGCACTGAATAGGCTACAGCAAAGTGAGCAAACAATGAACATGTCAAATCATTTTTCATAGGTTGTTTGAAATGGAAGGAAAATTCTTGATTGTATTTCGATATTTCGATTACAAGGGAAATAGCAGTGCAAACAATTCTTGAACAAATGGAAAGATATACAAAACCTGCAGGTTTAAATCAAAAGTTATACAAATTAAAGTGTATTTCTCGAAAATGTATATTTCATAATTTTAGCACTGTAAGCCCTGGTTCAAAATCGCTTTTTAATAAAACATTTTGACAAGGAAATACTTTACAAGCAACATCAAGCACCTTCTCGAGCAAAATCTGCAATAAAAGTGGCCTAAATCAAAAATATGAAATTTTAGCAATGCGACCAATTTGTCTAAAAACCCAACCCAAGAGTTAGTGTAAAGTTACTATGAATAGTTTAGTTCAATTTTCATTAGATTTTGTTCGTCAGTTCATAATTTATTCATAATGAAGAAAACTCGCTCAATGCTGAGAGCAACTAACAATGTTTTAGATACAACTTTATAAAGCTGCGTGAAGTAATTCAACATTTTTTACTCAGCCCAATTACATTTTTTTTAAATCGAATCGTAGGTATCACATTTTAATTTCAAAACATTGGACAACAGCGAAATTGCTTCTTAAAAAAATTCTCATCAACATCATGTATTTTGTACACATTCTTGGCTTCCATATGACAAATTGCACGTGTAGAACGTTAGAAAGTAAAATTTTAAGTGATAATGCAAGTAACAATGAAATTGCTGGACAAGTATGTAAAACGACGAAAATTATCATGAGCTTGCAGCGCAGCTTAACTTTCATTGCAAACCTCTTTTATTCTGCTCGGTGCTAAAGCTAAAGCGCGTCCTTCTTCCTAAAAAAAAACTAGGTGGGCCAAAAATATATATTCTTCGTAAATGGTTGTCCATCTAATCGATAAAGAATAATTACAGATGATAACTTGGGGGTCTGATAGCAGACGTAGGACGTCGTTTGGCAATTTTTCAGTGGATTTTCAAAATGTTCTCAATTTTACACAAATTTTTCGTACAGAAATTCCATGGAGTTATATGCGACTTGAAAATTCACCAGTAAACATTTCAGTTTTAAAGCAGCTATAAGTAGTTGAAGGACCTGTTTCATTGGCTTATATATTTTTTAAATTAATAATGATACAATTGCGAGATAAATAATTGGTAGGACAGTTTTTTCCTATGTAACTACGACTTTCACCTCAAATTCGAAAGGGTAAAAGAGGTTATGAATATGTCACGCGCGCTTCTGAAATACGCCATACTTATCAAATTTGACATTGACAA
The DNA here is from genome assembly GCA_940337035.1 of Agriotes lineatus. Taxonomy (NCBI): domain Eukaryota; kingdom Metazoa; phylum Arthropoda; class Insecta; order Coleoptera; family Elateridae; genus Agriotes; species Agriotes lineatus. The sequence goes on along the minus strand of CALNHX010003486.1, from coordinate 10,693 downwards.
GAGGACTTCAGTACATCAAAAGTTTTTAAAATTCTGCCTACTTTCTAACGCAGCTGTAGCAATTATTTATCTCCCAATAGTACATTGACCTGAAAATATTGGATTAAAACTCAGAGTCCAGGATTGAATAGTAAAGTCTGTAATTTTTGGATTAAACCCTAGTAGGTACTACACGAAGATATACAAGAGATGAAACTTTTTCTTCAAAATCATGAAAAGAACACGAAAAATGTGATAAATAAATAACTTTTAAGCAATTTCGAGTGAATCTCTACACGGTTTTCAATCAAAATTGACATGTGTATATCCTGTTCACAAGCTTTTGGGATGAATGTTGGCCATTATTTAGTTTTATTAAGATGCACATTAAATTAATTAATTTTAATAATTTTTCTAAATTTGATGCTGTGACAATACATATCAATAACATGAAGACGCGTCATGCCGTGTTGCCAGTATACTCTGCTTATTTTTTACATGAAAGGTCTGCGAGTATAATTTTTATAACAATGTAAAATTTTTGTGACAAACCAAATTTCGCATTTCTCAGCGACAACTGCCAAAAGTATATTAAAAGAAACGAAATACCTACGGAATTTATCGATGATATCATAAGCTAACTAAAAAAATATGGACGAACAATCACAAAAACGAACATTGTAAACACACCATCATTTTTGCGATAACTATGTTTACAAGTCAAATCATTATGCCAAATTATAATGCTTTCTATTAAAGTATCTAACGAAAAAGTAATTAAAAATAAATGAAGGATTTAATAATTTATCAAACACAAATTCAGGAAACAGCCGGAGAAAGGACTTGGAATTACGCATTACAGAAGATTTACAGCATAAATGAGTATTGTAATTGAAATTTACTGTTAAAATATGTACAGGAAGGCCTGAAATATTAAATAACGCAAATTACGTTGCAATAGCTACATAATATAGGCCATACAAAAAATTGGTTTGAGTTTTTAGAGTTTATAAAATTACCCTTTTATAAACGCTTTGTTGTAAGTGCTCTAATGGCAACAGAGCATTTAATTCTGAAACATAACCTCAAAACAAAATATAACCTTACAAGTAACTACAACTCAAAATCTGTATACGGCTGTACAGGGAACTTCTCTCGCAAGTGGGAGTTTTCAAACTAAAAATTTTGAAAATATCAAAGGAAGGAAAAGAGTTGATTTTTAAGGTATTCGCCCTATACAGGGTCCTGCATTAGTGCGTCGGGCATCCATAGCGTCCTTATTTACAACAGTAGAAAAAAAAGTTTGATACAAAAGTTGTAGGATGTGGGTTGATGCATATTTTAAAAATGTTTCTAAATATATAGGGTGGTCCAAAAAAGTGTGACGTCGTAAAATATATATTTTTTTAAATGACACACCCTGTATTTTTTGGCACGCTAAGGTTCCTTTTGGTGTTCTCTATTATGTGCCAAAATAATTTTTTATTTGCTTCGATATTTTAGGAGCAATAAATAAAAAAAGATGGAAAGATCGTTTTGCACGCTTGGAAAAATTAGAAAAAAAAATCTTGTTAGATTTGTTTTGTTCCAGCTAAATAGTGTGAACAGTAATGCTAGAGGTCTAATAATACTCTGACAATAAACAGGTTTTTCTTATTTTATACAGGGTGTTCAAAATTTGGTTACAAAGATGGCAACTTTCAAATCAGTTTTTCTTATTATTTATAAATGGCACACTTTGTACTTTATTTTATTATTTAATGCAGAATTTAATTACAAGCATATTTTGTTATAACGAATGTATTAAAATTCTCAATGGTTTTAGAGGTATTTACCAAAAACCATAAATATCCTCATTAAACTAAAAGAGTATTGGGAAAATATCATACACAGCCATGGAAAAACAATATGTAGGAGTTTATTTATCACTTTACAGACTTTAACAGGAACTATTGGCAATTCATTTTAACAAATGTTCAAAATGTCTTCCATTTTGCTGCAAACATTTGTTTATTCTTACTTGTAAGCTCCTATCCACATCGCCCAGCATCGCTGGTGTAATTATTCTCTGCCGCATGTTCTCCTCGGTAGTTGGCCGTTCCTTATAAACTAGATCTTTTACATACCCCCACAGAAAAAAATCTAATTTGGTTAAGTCGGGCGACCTCGGAGGCCATCGACCTGACCCTCCTCTTCCAATCCAGCGATTTCCGTACATATTATCTAACTCTGCTCTGACCTGTTTCACATAATGGGCTGGAGCTCCATCTTGTTGGAACCACATTTGTGTCAGCATATTTGGTGGTAAATTAGCAAGTAATACAGGTAAATCGTTTCTCAAGAATTCAAGATATATTTGACCGGTAAGGTGACCGTCAAAAAAACGAGGACCGATCATATTACCACCAATCACTCCTCCCCAAACATTTATCGACCAACGATGTTAGTAGTCCATTTCACGAAAGATGTGTGGATTTTCGGCGGCATAATAATGAAAATTGTGTTTTTTACGCATCCGTTTTTGTGAAATGTTGCCTCATCAGAAAATAACACCGACATAAAAAAAACGTGGATTTTCTTGAAGACGTGCTCGAGCCCACTCGCAAAATTGTACCCTGCACTGAAAGTCATTTTCGCTCATAGCCTGGTGTAGCTGAATATGATATGCATAATAACGATGCATTTTTTGAATTCGCTGAACTGACCTTTCACTAATTTCAACCTTTTCCCCCACCCGTGCCTGACTTATGTTTGGATTTTCAGTAACTGTTAACAAAACTGCTATTTGTTTTTCCTCATTTGTAGCCGGTTTTGTTCTTTCTTCCTTTTTATAGTCCACACTCCCTGTCTCGATAAAACGATCGAGCAATCTAGTAAAGCTTAGGGGATCTGGATGACGCCTTTCCGGAAACTGAGTCGCGTAAACTCTACTGGCCAGTAAACAATTTTTGTCACAATTCCCCAACACAAATACCATATCAATTAACTCTTCCCTTGAAAAATTCATTTTTTAAAAATTAATACTCCAGAAAAGAACTAAATGAGATAAAAAATGATTACAAGAAACTAGATATGTCAAAATCATTTGTTATTGAAAAGCCTTAATTGTCTTTCCATAGCTTGCTGGGATAATATTTCAATTCTGGGGAATTCATGGCTGTGATAATTTCCCAATACACTGCACTAGTTTAATGAGGATATTTATGGTTTTTGGTAAATACCTCTAAAACCATTAAGAATTTTAATACATTCGTTATAACAAAATATGCTTGTAATTAAATTCTGCATAAAATAATGAAATAAAATACAGGGTGTGCCATTTAAAAATACTAAGAAAAACTGATTTGAAAGCTGCCATTTTTGTAACCAAATTTTGAACACCCTGTATAAAATAAGAAAAATCTGTTTATTGCCAGAGTATTATTAGACCTCTAGCATTACTGTTCACACTATTTAGCTGGAACAAAACAGATCTAACAAGATTTTTTTTCTCATTTTTCCAAGCATGCAAAACGATCTTTCCATCTTTTTTTATTTATTGCTCCTAAAATATCGAAGCAAATACAAAATTATTTTGGCACATAAAAGAGAACACCAAAAGCAACCTTAATGTGCCAAAAAATATAGGGTGTGTATTTTATTTAAAAATATTTTTAAAATATGCATCAACCCACGTCCTACAAATTTTGTATTAAACTTTTTTTTCTACTGTTGTAAATAAGGACGCTAGGAATGCCCGACGCACTAATGCAGGACCCTGTATATGCTGTGTCCAGAATATACCCCTTTTCTTCAAGTGTAAAAGCCTGAGCTATGTGCATAATGTTAATTTTATTTAACTCATTGTTCTTGAGTTAAAGCAAAAATGGGAAGAATTTTATTTTTAAGGTGCCTCACCTTGTATATATTTGACCAAAATTTTATCCAAGGTAGACATACAGTGTCCGCCAAAAAGTCGGCATAATATGGGAAATTTTTTTATTTTTATTTGTGCTTGTCTAAAAACCTATTTAGCCCATATTATATATATACCGAGTGATTTTTACTTATTAGAAAATGGAGTTTTTCGACATTGACAAGATCCAAAAAGTGCTATTTTTCGGAAATTAAGCAATATGTATTTCAATGAGATTTTTTTAGAGTGTATTATTTTTAGCTAACTAAACATTCTCAAGGCCAGAAATCCCCTATTTTTTTTAACTTTAGCTAAAAATTAATTTTTCAATTTTTTAAATATTTTTCAAAATTTCACATACAAAAACTTAATATTATAGTTAAATTTTTTTATGTCAACACTTTAAAGAATTATAATCGATAAATATAATATAAAATGTTAATTACTTCTTTAGATTTTTTATTATTTACCGAAAATTAGTATGTTTCCCTAATTTTTACGTTTTCTATGCAAGGCACTTTTTAGGAGAAATATTTTTCAATTCTAATTAATATCGATTTAAATGGCTTCAAGAAACTCTAATCTAGCCCTGTTAATGAAATTACTGTTACCAAAATCCTATAAATGTTCTTTTACAGTTGTCTAAATGAGGAAATTGTTTAGAACATGTAATTAGATAAAAAAATCTCCTTATTTAGACAACTGTAAAGGAACATTTACAGGATTTTTGTAACAGTAATTCATACAGGGTTAAATTAGAGTTTCTTGAAGCCATTTAAATAGATATTAATTAAAATTGAAAAATATTTCTCCTAAAAAGCGCTTTGCATAGAAAACGTAAAAATTATGCAAACATACTACTTTTCGGTAAATAATAAAAAATCTAAAAAAGCAATTAACATTTTATATTATATTCACCAATTATAATTCTTTAAGGTGTTCACATAAAAAAACTTGAACTTTAATATTCAGTCTTTGTATGTGAAATTTTTAAAAATATTTAAAACATTGAAAAATTAATTTTTAGCTAAAGTTAAAAAAAATAGGGTTTTCTGGCCTTGAGATTGTTTAGTTAGCTAAAAATAACACACTAAAAAAATCTCATTGAAATATTACTTAATTTCCGAAAAATAGCACTTTTTCGATTTTGACAATTTCGAAAAACTCCATTTTTTATACAAGTAAAAATCACTCGGTATATATGATAGGGGCTAAATAGGTTTTTAGACAAACACAAATTATTGATGTAAAAAGTTTTTTTGAAAAATCAATTTTTTAACCATATTATGCCGACTTTTTGGCGGACACTGTATAATCCGTTTGCAAAATATCGTCGTCCTCCAGCAAATAAAATTTGAGTTATAGCCTCAACAGACGGACAGACAGACAGACAGACGAAATTAAACAAATATGTTTTTTGTCATCTAGAGATTCTGAAACTTAAAGATTTGAAGAAATCGCGGAAGGCGATTTTTTTGCGATTAGTTCGACTCTTAGACGAAGGAAGTAAAATGCTCCATTTACAGTATACCTACTAAAAATAAACATATTAGCAAAATTTCTGAATTTCCACGGTACGCATTCATCCAAAAAAATCGCGAACAGAATATATGTACAAAAGTAATTACTGCAAAATAAATAAAAAAGTGGCAAGATAGCAAAAATGGGTTTTGATTGTTTCTGACAAAACAGCTTTTTCAAACTCTCGAATTCGTTGTTGGCGTTTGATTACAATACTATTAGTGCTAAGTTAACATCTTTAGTTTAAGCAATTAATTGCTCCTAGACAGTTTCAGTATATTACTAAACGAAATCGGAAAAATAATCCAGAAAAAATAATCCACAGAAAATCCAGGAAATAAAAATCCAAAGTATAAATTATAGTCGGTTTTGTGTAATTATCGTTGATACATTGTACATTTTACTTATACTTACTAGTAGGACAGGACATTCTATATTAAACTTATATAAAAATTCACTACATAAGAATGGCTACCACAAAAGTTACCAGTGTGCATATCTCGTTGAACAAGCTTTATTAATATTATCAAACTTTTATTGCTAGCTACTTTAATTTCGTCTTTTATGCTTTTGTCCATTACATATTGCACTTCTGATAAAACGACACGTATCGTGTATGTGATATCCTTTATCTAATAGACTTGTCTGTCCGTCCGTCCGTCCGTCCGGGACGCTGTTTCAGCAGCCAAACCGTAAGAGATACAGAAAAAAGTTATTAAAGTTATATGTTTGGAATGGTCATGTCAGCTCAGGAACCGAATTTCAGTCACGTAACACTTCCGGTTTTCGAGAAATCACAAAAAAGACCGTTTTTCAAATAGAACGCGTATTAAATAAAAACTGTTTCAGCAGCCAAACGGAGCTGCGACCCTCTGCGCCTTAAAACGTCGATCGGTTAGGCAACCACTTTGACACCTTCCAGGTCTGGGTACAGTTTTTATTTAATACGCGTTCTATTTGAAAAACGGTCTTTTTTGTTTTTTTTAAATGAGACATTTGTCTCACTGGATTGCTTGTATCAGTTATAATATCACAAGAGCATCGAAAATAATCTATTATTTTACGAGTTACGAGTGCAAAATAATCATTATTTTCAATTGCTCGAGTGGTATTCATTACGATTATACAGGGTGTCCCCGAAAGGTCTGTACAAAATAATAACACATATTCCTGAGGCTAAAATAGGACGATTTAACCCAACATACCTCTATTCAACGTTGCTTTAAAAATGATTAACTTTTTTAAATTTTTTAACCCCCTGTATAATCATTACCATTATTTTTCTGAATAGTTACTTTAATTTAGAAGATATTTCCTCTCTTACAAAATTTTAGTTGGGTGAACGGTTTAGCCACAAGAAAATATTTTATAAATCCCTACAAGCCTAGTGTTAAGTTACAATTACTACCGATTCAGGCTTGTAGAGATTTAGAAAATATTTTTTGTGACTAAACCGTTTACCCAACTAAAATTTTGTAAAAGAGCAAATAGCTTCTAAATTAAAGTAGATATCCACAAAAAAAACATTGGTAGCGATTAAACAGGGGGTTAAAAAATAAGGATGTATAATTTATTGTGACAAAGTTTTTAAACGCCCTGTAATTTTCGAAATTAGGGTTTATTCCACAAAAAGCTGTAGTTTACTGGTACAAACACATGGCCAAAAAATGAATAAAATATAACAAAGATTTTTCGACTTACTTAAATTTTTTTTAAAAGCTAATCATTTTTGAAGGCCTCTAGCGGCTAAACGAAGCAACTTTGAATAGAGGTAAGTTGGGTTAAATTGTCGTATTTTAGCCTCAGGAATATGTGTTATTATTTTGTACAGACCTTTCGGGGACACCTTGTATAATGAATAGACCGATAATAATAAATTATTTTATTTCTTAGGTTGGCACTGTTTATGTTGGTGGCACTGTAAGTCTATGTCAAATTCGAGGTTATCAGGTTAGTTTTTGCACCAGTTTGTGTCAAAACTGACGCAAAACCTAACCTGATAACCTCGAATTTGAGACAGTTATTATATTATGGCTCTAGATTTAAATTATTATCCATTATTGTTGCTTTGTTGGACCCACCGAAAAACCGAAGTGATTATACCACGTCGTCAAGGGTATATCCGTATACCTTGTACCTAAGTAAAATTCTCAATTACTATTGGCCAAATTTATAATGAGTAGTATAATCGATTTTATAAAAATGTGTTTGCTTTTGTTTCTTGTATGTGTTGATATACTTATTATTTATAAATCGTAAACGAAAATAATCCAAGAAAAAATAATATCCATGAAAAAAATCCAAAAAAGTAATCCAGAGAATAAAAATCCAAAGTATAAATTCTAGTCGTGTTATTCATTACTATTTGATACATTGTACATTTTAGATTACTAGTAGGAAAAAACATGCTACATTATAGTTATATAAAAGGCTCGTTTCTAACTCTTTGCTGCTATAGGGGATGATACGGTAAGTACATACGAATCCTAAACAAAGGACTAATATGTAATTGACTTTTTACAGGTTTTTTCATTCTTGGGGTTTGGGAATCCAAAGAGGATTTTTTAAAAAATGGCTGGGTGCAATCTTTTGTCATTTCTAAATACATAAATTAAATATATACTAAATTGTATGATTGATGTGCAGTATGCTGTATTTTACTCGTTTTAACATGTCATATTATTTCAACCAGACATTTGTTATTAAACTGTTGAAATTTATAATATGAATGTGTATTCCCTGGATTTTCCTGTGGATTATTTGTTCTTGATTTATTTTCTACGGATCATTTTTCTTGAATTATTTTACCTATTCCTTTTATGAATACCGTGAACATACTACTGAAATTTTCTTGGCTTTCATCCCGTTTTTATATTTTCTATTCCGGTTTAAAAGTAAGAGGTTAGAGTGTGGTCAACAGGATAACGACATTGAGTATGCTAATTGATCCTTTCTTAAATATCTGGCTATATTAACATTGTTTCATTTTTATTAGCGAACAAGCGAATCAATTCCATTAGAACCTTCTAAGTAGGTTCAGATATTACGTTAGTAGTTGTGGTATCACTGGTCCTTGAGGTGAACTTTGTTGCAATGACAGAAATTGTTGAGATATTAATAATAGATAAGGGTAGACGACTAGTCAAATAATTCCCAGAACTCTGGCAACGAGGCCCGGAAGTGCACAGGGCGTGTCATGTTTCTCCCTAAACCTAAAATTATCTGGCATCGGTCCCAAAGCGACCCTAAAATAGAATTCTTATTCAAGATATGAAAACAAAGGACGAATGAACGTTAGCTACATGTAGCTCAGGATCTTCTGCTCCTAATTTTAGAAGTTTTGAAATACAGGTCATTTTGAGTTTATCCCTGTTACTGTAAGAAAATCTATAATCTCCATCAATAATTTTAGTCTTTAATAACTTCTAACGTGGAAAAGATGGTAGAAGCATTCAATTATCTTTACTTATCCCATTATATTAAAGATAGAATTACAGGATACGTCTCAAAAGCAACTAAACTACATTAAATCCTTAATGGAATTATATTTATTTTAGAACAGCAGCAAGGGCACAGGTGTGAGCATTTAATTTTAGTAAACTTGTTTTCTTTTTGCTCGTTTGAAAAGAGGTTTTTCAGTAGAAACAAACAATTACTACTAAAAACACCACTGTTACGATGGGAAAATGAGGAGCAGAATACTAACAAGTAATAATATTATGAACTAATGAAATACAATGAAAATGCATTTTCAATAATAAAAAAATCCTATGTGAAATTGTTTATCAATTTTTCGAGCAACTAGATATAACAACTCTATTGCGTTTGTGTTCGTCGTTACTTTTCTAAACGCTGGTAGTGGCACTAGGGCGACTCGAGGGCGGAAGCTTCAGATAAGGGTAGCAAATAAATAGTTCAGGGATGACAAGTTCGATGCAGCGGATTCCGCTGTTGCCAAACCTACTGTTGTGTGCAACGAATCATTCAAAGGTTAGTCGAAAATGTATTTACATATTGGCGTCTACCTCTATTCTTAAATTAAAGGTACATAACGAGAATGTTACGCATTTAAGCATGGCGTTTTATTAAGCGTTCTAAACTGGAAATTGTATATTAAACTATCGCTCTACGAATTTGTCAGCTGGTTCTAGCAAGAGCTTGTGGTACATGAGATAAGAGCTTCGAAAACGTCGATACAACTAAGTATGTCCTTCGAACAGCTGCTTTGATTTTAGATTGGAAATTAATGGACTAGTTTATTTGGACAGATGTGTCGATATTAGAAGCGGAAATTGGGAAAGTTATAAAAATGAACAGTCGTAATTCTTGTTACTTACACCTTTGTTTTTAGGAATCCTATAGTTGCAACGTCGTATTTAAGAGTAGATTCTAATTAACGTATGCGGAGCTGTAAACCAAATGGTTATTGTGGCCATCAAAATGAAATAGAAAATAAAGAAAACATAATAACATAAAAATTTATGTATTTAGTTATCATTGCAAACTTTTCAAACGTAATAATTTTGATCTTCACGATGCAGCATTGAAAATCAACTAAATACAATTCATCTGCATGGCATTTTTTTATATTCATGTAAGTTTGACCACAAGAATTACTTAAATGTGCAAGGAGCATTAAAAAGTACGTGATTTTAGACGAATATACAGAGAACCACTAAATTCAAATATGTATCTATACTGTAGTCCCGATGCTTTTAGAACTCAGCAGGTCGATGTTTCAATTTATTATGTTAGTATTAAATTTAGTTCAGATTTGTACAGCGTGTTATTATGCCAGATGTTGAATATTAGGTGATATCAATAGTACTATGTTGCCAAGTATACCTTATTACGATCGCTCTAAGTAAAATAACAAAATATAGTTATCTGCCATTTAAATATTGTTCTGGTTTGACTATAAGAGAATATCTAAGTGATAACTCTCCTAATTGCTGGATTAGTAACAGTGGCACTATCAGCTGGCCACCAAGATCTCCTGATTTGGCACCATACGACTTCTTTTTGTGGGGTCATTTAAAATACAGCATTTACAGAAAACGCCACCGAAATATTGACTCTTTGCGGGAAGCAATCGTTGCGGAGTGTAGGCTAATTACAGGTAGACAGTTGGCTAATGTAAGGCATGCATTTTAAAACAGATTGGGTTATTGTTTACAGCAGAATAGAGAACTTTTTGAGTACTTGCTATAAATTTGCATGTAGTTTAATTTTTTTTTCACAAACTTGTGAATTGTTGATACAGAAGAAATACGTCGATTACTAAATTTAACCGATAAT